>JAODAL010003877.1:0-100000 GCA_025379985.1 Phyllomedusa bahiana | reverse complement strand
GCTTTAGGGGGGTTATATAGGTAGTCAGGTAGGGGGGCTATATAGGCAGACAGGCTTTAGGGGGTTATATAGGTTGTCAGGCAGGCTTTACAGGGGGTTTAGGGCTATGTAGGTAGTCAGGCAGGCTTTACGATAGCTATAGTGGCTATATAGGTAGGCAGGCTGGCTTCAGGGGGCTCTAGGGGTTATATAGGTAGTCAGGCAGGCTTTAGAGGGGCTATAGGGGTTATATAGGTAGCCAGGCAGGCTTTAGAGGGGCTATAGGGTTTATACAGGTAGGTAGACAGGCTTTAGAGGGGGCTATAAGGGTAATACAGGTAGTCTTTAGAGAAGCTATAGGGCTATATAGGCAGGCAGGGCAGTTAAAATAAGAAAAAGCTTACTTAACTCTCTCCACGCTCCCTAAATGCGATGTGCTCCAGCGTCTGTGCTCAGTGTGGGCGGCGCGGTGATGTGACATTATCGCACCACCCACGTCAGCACTGTAGGCTGCTAGACTTAAGGCCAAAGGCCTATGCTACCACCGGGCAGTCCTGCCTTTGAATGCTCGGGACAGAGGGCCCGGGCGTTCAGAGGTAGGATGCGACGGGCCCCGCAGCTCCGAGCCCGCCGGCAGTGAGCTGTTAAGTTTATTGCTGGCAGGCGCAGGAGTGGCATTACTGGGGTAGCAGACATGGTAGGAGCTGCCCCGTGGCCCGGGTCCCTTAAGGGCCCGGGCCCCGGGGCAGCTGCTACCCCGGTAGTTACGCCCCTGATTAGGATGTCTGGCTGCTGGTAGTTTTGGAACTTAAGTTTATTGTAAACATGTATGGGTAAGGTAAAAAGTAAGGCAATAAATACTAGTTGTCACCATGTGCCCAGCGCATTGCAAATACCTACCCCAGGTATCTTGATATTTTCTGATGAGACTAGGACTAGATGGCAAAAAAAGTTCATATCTATTTCTATGGATCCCATAAAAATGTTTAATAAATGTTTCATCACATATCCAATAAATGAAATATATCACAAAAATTTTATAATAATAATCTTTATTGATATAGCGCTAACATATTCCGCAGCACTTTACAATTTGGAGGGTGTAGAAAAAAAAAACATACATTGCACAATGAAAAGCTACTTACAGATGAGACACAAGGTGAGAGGGCCCTGCTCGCAAGAGCTTACAATCTATTAGGGTGTACGGAAAAGACGAAGGGTAAGAAGTGCTAGATTTACAATGGTCCAGCCACATGACATAAATATGGGGTTGTTTTATGTAGAATTTGGATGGACCTGCCACCCAGACAGTACATCTATATACAGTTAAGTGCCGAAAATGAGTGAGCTGGTGGGTGAGAGGGGGAGGGTGTGTGCCATTAGGGATTCTGGTAGGCCAGAGTGAGAAGATGTATTCTCAGGGCCCTCTTAAAGCTATGAGAGTTCTGAGTGTGCCTGATCGCCCGCGGTAGCATGTTCCAGAGAACTGGTGCTGCACGTGTGAAGTCTTGAAGACGGGCATGGGAGGTTCGGAAAATTGAGGAATGTAATTTGATATCATCAGCAGAGTGGAGAGAGCGGGTAGGGTGGTAGACAGAGATGAGGGAGGAGATGTAGGGGGTACAGCGCTGTGGAGAGCTTTATGGGTGAGTGTGATGAGTTTATATTGTATCCTGTACTGAATGGGCAACCAGTGCAGTGACTGACACAGGGTAGATGCATCAGTATAGCGGCTGGAAAGAAAGACAAACCTGGCTGCTGCATTCAGGACAGATTGGAGAGGGGAGAGTGCACAAAGGGAGACCGATAAGCAGGGAGTTACAGTAGTCAAGACGAGAATGAATAAGAGCAATAATGAGAGTTTGAGTTGTTTTCACAGTGAGGAAAGGACAGATTCTGGAGATGTTCTTGAGGTGCAGGTAACAGGAGCGGGCAAGGGATTGGATATATGGGGTGAAGAACAGATCAGAAACTAGTATAACACCAAGACAGCGGGCCTGCTGCCTAAGAGTAATGGTGGTGCCACACACTAAGACCGAAATGGCAGGGTAAGGTCGGTTAGTAAATGGTAGGATGACAAGAAGTTCAGTCTTAGTGAGGTTAAGTTTGAGATAGAGAGAGGACATGATGTCAGAGACAGCGGACAGACAGTCACTGGTGTTTTGTAGCAGGGCGGGAGTGATGTCCCGGGAGGAAGTGTATAGTTGAGTGTCATCCGCGTAGAGATGGTACTGGAAGCCAAATCTGCTGATTGTTTGTCCAATGGGGGCTCTGTAGATAGAAAAGAGGAGAGGACCAAGAACGGATCCCTGTAGAACCCCAACAGCAAGAGGAAGAGGAGAGGAGGTAGAACCTGCAAATGAGACACGGAAGGAGCGGTCAGAGAGGTGTGATGAGAACCAAGAGACCAATGGTGCCGAGCATGCTGAGGAGAAGGTGGTGATCCACAGGGTCAAAAGCTGCAGAGAGATACAGAAGAAGCAACAATGAGTAGTTGCCCTTAGATTTAGCAGTGAGGCGATCATTGGAGATTTTAGTTAGAGCAGTTTCTGTGGAGTGTAGGGTGCGGAAACCGGATTGTAGAGGATCGAGAAGAGAGTTAGCAGCGAGATAGCGGATTAGGCGAGAGTAGACCAAGCGTTCCAGGAGTTTAGAGATGAAGGGCAGGTTAGAGACTGGTCGGTAGTTGGCAGCGCAGGATGCGTCCAGAGAGCGCTTTTTCAGTAAAGGAGTTATAACAGCGTGTTTAAAGAAAGATGGAAAAATCCCAGTGGAGAGAGAGAGGTTACAGATTGTAGTTATGTGAGAGAGGACAGCTGGAGAAATGGACTGGACAAGGTGGGAGGGAATGGGGTCACTAGAGCAGGTGGTGGGGCTAGCAGACAAGAGAAGGCTGGACACTTCTTCTTCTGTCATCGACTCAAGAGCTGAGAGTAAGCTGGGGGATGTAAGGGGAGGGACCAGATGGGTGCTGCTTGAGATTTGAGATGAGATGTTTTGCTGGATTCTGTCAATTTTCTCTTTGAAATGAGTGGTCAGGTCTTCAGGTCAGTGACCGGGGCCTGAGCTTTAGGCCGGAGGAGGGAGTGGAAGTTATCAAACAGTCGTTTTGGGTTGTTGTGTAAGGTTGAGATGAGGGAGGTGAAATATTTTTGTTTGGCACAGTAAAGGGCAATGTGGTAAGTCCTGAGCATGAATTTGTAGTGGAGAAAGTCTGCAGGTAGCTTAGATTTTCTCCACAGCCGCTCAGCACACCTGGAACATCGCTGCAGATGGCAAGTCTGAGGCGTGAGCCAAGGCTGCGGGTGTCTGACTCTGGTGGTGCGGTGTGTGAGTGGTGCCAATATGTCCAGGGTGGTTTTGAGAGTTTCATTGTAATGTTTGACAGCCAGGACAGGAGAGGGAGGAGATTGGGGGCAGCGAGGACTGTATGGTGTCTGTGAGTTCCTGGGTGTTCATGGAGCGGATGTTTCTGAATGGGTGACGGGCAGGTGTGTCTGGAGATGGGTGAGAATTAGTAATAGTGAAGGAGATAAGGTTATGATCAGAGAGAGTATAAGGAGAGTTAGTGAAGTTAGAGATTGAGGAACGGTTACAGAAAACCAGATCAAGAGAGTTCCCATCCTTGTGGGTGGGAGAGTCTGTAAACTGAGATAGGCCAAGGGAAGAGGTTAGTGAAAGAAGACAAGAGGCAGAATTGGTAAAAAAACAGGTTGAATTAACAAGTCCAGTCCTTTTATATCTTACTATAGTGCTACAGATACAAGTGTATTCTGCTTTTTATATAGTATCAGTATTGTAAAGACTGTTGGTGCTTTCATATGAACTGGTATATCTTCTAGGAGAGTAGTAATTTATCATTTAAAGGGGTTTCCACCTCATTAAAAAGTAATTTAAATAGCTTCCCTAACTTGCGAACAGCAATGAACGGTGATGTAAGTAGAGTCAAGTGACAACTGCAGCCAATCAGCAGCTGCAGCAGTGACATAACTGTTCGGAAGTGACGACATGTCAACAGATGATTGGAGAGACGCCCCGCTGGAACTGGGGACCAAGGAAAGGTAAGCATAACTTTATTTTTTTTTTACTTGCGGCCGAGGAGATATTTAAATTACTTTTTGGTGGACAACCCTTGTAATTTACACAACTAATAAATGCTACTCACACACTATTTAGAAGAATGCTACTAGAACTGCTTTTGTGTAAAATCTGACCAATTTTTACTTGAGTTTTTACTGTTAGGGTGAGTTCACACAATGTATTTTTCCTCATTAAAAATTCCGCACTTTAACCCCATTTGAGAGTATCCAAATTGGATCTAAACAGATGAAAATATCAGCCTTTGACTTACAGTCATAATGTTAGACCAACAGTTTATTCAAAAAATCTCCTTGGTTAGTCTCCTACACATTTCATACAAGGACCTCCCCAATCAAATAACACGCACCCTCTGCTAATGCTCACCTGGCGCACATGGCATAAATCACGTCAAATATTGAAAAAGAACCCTACCTTCTCACTTTTACTGCCATTTGTAGGTAACCCAAACTTTCATAATGGAAACACCCATGCCCAGTTTCAAACATGGCACAAAAATGGCATACACAGAATAGCAGACCTGGTGGATATGGGAACTCAGAGACCATATCGCTTCAACGAAGCAAAAACCAAATCCATAATCCATTCCACTATTTATAGGCCTATAGCTATATACAAAAGGTCCTAAAACATATAACGGATAAAGACTGTTCCAGTCCCTTTTTACAAATCATGGAATCCTCTCAAAACACAACACGTCTCATTAAAATTTTTTAGAACCTGTTGAGATTACCTCTTGATTACTCCACAACTCAGATGGGCATCACTAGCTGGACTACGCAACTAAACTCCATAACAGCAGACACCCTGACAAAATCACTTATGCAAGCAACCAAATACTTACCGGTTATGACGTACTGGGAAATGGCCTTCAAAATAGTAGACCGAGCATACATATCTCCCCACAGAGGTTTCTTAATGGGGCATTCAAATAACCACTCTTGCTTAAAGTGTAAAACACCTCATGCTGCCCTGCTACATTGTTTATGGGAATGTGCAGATATTAAATCCTTCTGGGTCCTCATACAGAGCTTTGTAATTACACATCTCCTAACATATCCTCCGCTTTCTGAAACATGGGCCCTCTTGGGCGTCCTCCCTGACGACTATGATCTCTACCCAAAAACCCACAAAACATTTCTATTTTATGTAGCTGCAGCAGCGAGGAAGTCCATCTTCCAGTGTTGGATCAGACCCAGTCTACCGACCATAACCTTATTTCTGGAGAAGCTATCTAATATATTTAGATTGGATTGAGACAGCGTTACACAAAGAAAGACAGACCACACAGTTCTTCCAAACATGGAGTAGATTTATTGTACTTCTTCCACCTCACATTAAAACCAAAATAAAACACTGCTTTGAATTCACAATACTGCACATGTAAAACCAAGTACAAGGTGTCTCACTAATTCAATAAAACCAAGCTTTATTGTGGCAAGAGTGTCAGTCAAAAGGGTTGGCTCTTCATGGATGCGCTGGATGTCCTCGTCACAGACTAGTGAGTATACGTGGACTCCCTCTTTATTCTTGTAATGTGTTCTAAATGTTCTTTTTCTGGTAATAGAAACCAGACACTTGAAAGTTCGGATAAAATTCTAACAAGCTAATCCCTAAGTAGGATTAATATGGAAAGGGTTATATGTTGTACATATTTTAATAGTAATGTGTTTGATAAATTATAAGATACAGATACCCTAGATAATATAATCGACAAAGGACTAAAGTAGATGGACATAACATATTATCTTACACGTGTATTGAAAGGTCACAGTCTGTTTGTTCAAGTATTCTTTTTGAATATACAGTGGCTCACAAGCCATGGAAATTATATTGTTTTTGTATTAAAAATTTCCATTAATAAAAACATTGTTTAAAAAAAAAATGCACTTGCAAGTGCAGAATTTCAATAAAGAAACAATGCGGACTACCTGAGATGGATTTTTGCCTCAGAATCAGGGTCCAATTTTACTGCAATCCATCTTTCCAGGGTCGTAGCTAAAGACTCATGGGCCTGAGTGCAAAACTTCGGCTTGGGCCTCCTATTGTCAAACGGTTGTGGACCAATATTTTTCAATGACAGGTTCCCTACTTGACATAACGGATGTCTGTGTTGTAGCGTGCTGCAGAAAATTATTTCTATTTAAAGGGATTGTCTAATTGAAGAAAATTAATTTCAAATGGAACAAAGAAAAAAAGTAACCCTCCCCAAAAAAGTTGGGGGAACAAAAAAAATGCAACTGTGCCTTTGGTTTTTTGTGTTTAGTTTTTGTTGGAGTTTACACGGAACAGTTTATTTGACATGTTATCTGTATTCTGTGGGTGTCAGTACAAGGGCAACATTATCAGCACATGTCACCACTATATAGTGACTAAAACCACCATATTACTTACCAAACCAGTATACAAAGACCAATATTACCAACAACAATATACAAAAGACCAAATAGTACCCCACATATCACTACAATATAGTGACTAGTACCATCATACTGTTACTGAGTAAGCCAGTATACCAAGACAAATAAAATCAGTAACAATGTACAAGTACCTAATAATAACGGCACATCATGACAACATGTCACCACCATAAACGGTCTGAATAATAATCGTACTGTTAGGCTATGTCTACACAGCAATTTGAAAATGCCGCCCAAGATCTGGCATTTTCAAATTGCTGGAAACACCATTTTTTTGCACAGTTTTTGCGCAAAAAACGGTGGTCGGATTCCCAGTACATGGGGCTGCGGGAAACCAAAGATGGTCAGGTGGAATTTACAACATGTATATTCCGCTGGACGGTTTTCGGTTTAGGTTTTTCTCAGTAAAAAATCTGTGCTGTATAGACTACAGCACAGATTTTCTATTGAGGGATAAACAGTGCTGAGTATGGTCAGTTTTTTTTCCTGCGGATTCAAAATACTGAATCCACTGAAAAACGACCAAAATGTGTTGTGTAGACTTAACCTTACTAAATATAAACTGTTACACTAAGACCACTATTACCACCATACAGTGACCATATAGTGGTAGTCTGCAGTGTATAAAAGACATGATAGCTTGCAGAAAAGTGGGAGGGAGAAGATGTATCTGGTTGGTATTGGGTGGGGTAAGGGTACCCACTGCTGGGGTATTGGTAAGGATGTTGATAGGGGTGATACCTAGTACCCCCAGCAGTGGGCATGTATTGTGCTGGAGGTGGTGGAGAGTCGGTTGAGGAGGTGATGGTGGTTGCAGAGTAGGTTGTGGAGGCGGTGATAGAATGGGTTTTGGAGGTGGAGGGGGCTGGAAAGATGTTTTTTGTCCGGGGGATTTCAGACTCTAACCGGCTGATGAGGGCATGTGGAAGAGTTCAAAGACAGCAGAATGTTCACCGTACATTCATCAGCACGGATGTGCTTACGGCTCATCTGGTTATATGGATTACATTGAAAGCTTATCTACAAAGGACTTTATATGCTCAAGGACTAAGGTACTAATGTATCCATAAAAAAGTATTGTATGGTGTTGTATATGTCTTTATAAAAAATTTAAAGTAAACATATTTATTAGACTCTCCATGTGTCTTTGAACTGTGCTAATAGGGATGAATAAAGAGGAACCTCGTAGTCAGGGTCTAACGGGTGAACGCCCTGTTTTGGTTGTATACCTCTGAAGCGAGGCTTGTGGACGAGTGGCACTTTCCACCTCCGCAATCCACCACAGGCCACAGGCGAGGAGACCAATGCGTGGACTGTGGTGAGTCAAAGTCAGAGCCAAGATGAGACAAAATGCCATGTAGTGGTCTTGTTGAACGTGTTGCAGATGACAGCAGCGATCTGCAATGCATTAGGCAAAATAATCATATCTGTGATCCCCGTCCACATGCCATATAAAGGAGAGAGTATGTTCCTCTGCCTCCAGTTTTTTCTCCCTTCTATGGCGGGTCCTTTGACTCACTGGATGGCTGGAAGAGGTGTGTGTGGGGGGGGGGGGAGGGGGGGGAGGGCAGGGATGTGGTTTGGTGGTGGCCTCTGAGTCATCAACAGCAGCAGCGCAAGAAGTTGTGGCCACTGCTGAGGACACTGCTGCTGTTGCCATTGGGGAGCATAGGGAGTCCATCCATGAAGATCCCGGCAGGTCTTCTTTTTTCCCCTTTGCTTCCTGGGGGGTTGAGGCGGCTGTGAATTGGGTGGATTCCCTCTCCCTCTGCAGGCATTCTTCTTCTGCAGCAGGAAATGGCTGTATGGCAATGTTAGGCTAGCCATAGAGCCATAAAAGTAATTAATAATGCTGTATGTTATTATGATTGAATAACCCTTACATAAATAGTAATTACTTACTGCCGGAGTCCCCGCTGAGGCAGGATAAACGCTAGCTTCTCATGATATGGAACCTTCTGGCAATGGGAGGGATAGGCCCCACTTCTTTCCCCCGAATGGTTCCACTTCAGGTAGTGGTCACGGATGCTTTTCCACCACTTTTTGATATCCTCAACTGTTGAAAAATGTAAAAAAGGATTAAATTTATAGCCTACACACTTTGGCATTATGGCAATGGAAGCATTCTGAGTCCCACATAGTGACAGCGCAAGTGCCGCAGAGGGGCAGCAGCATTGACGTGCTTGTGTTTTGATGTAAGCTACGTGTACATCAGGGATGCAACCTTTCTGTGGCAAATATGCAGGATGTAACTATGTTGAACAGACACGTGCCTAGTCTTGACTCACAAGAACAACATGATTGAGTTTTTAAACAGCTACACAAAAAAAAACAAAAGTATTGCAATAGAAATATTAAAAATCACTTACGGATCAACGACTGCAGTCCAATGTCATAACCGATCCAATCCCTGGGGTACAGCACCTCACAAATTTCTTCCCAGGCCTGGTTTTTAAGTTTACAACTACTATGATCGCGGGAACTCTTGTCTCATAGCTCTGGGCGGTTATGTACCTGAAATTCTGAAAAAATATAAAATGTTAACATTATTCAAAAAAATTTTAAACCCATATAAACATAATATATATAGGTGGGCTCTATGTTGGCTATTTTGCACTTGGGCATTCATTCCAGCGGATCTGCGCCAAAAACTGCTCAAAAAACTGCTCAAGTCCTGTTTGGTCAGTTTAGACTTCAATAGTAAATTTTCCTATTTTTGTATTGAAGTCTATGTGGACGGTTTTCCGGTGATTTTTCAGTGGATTCTAAATACTAAAACCGCCAAAAAAACAACGGAAAACCTGTGCTGTGTAGACATAGCCTAAGAGGAAGGACCAGACAAGTGTGGTTTCAGAGGCTGCCCTGTAAAAAGCCATACACATTTTGTCATCTCATCTCCTGGGCTCAGCACAGAGTTAGTTCCTGTTATTAAACAATTGCAGAATTGCAGGAATCCCACAGAAAAAATAATGAAAGTACACTGCACAAGTGCCTAACTTTGAACCCTTCTGAAGCCTGATCTAATAAGTATAGGTAACAATATGCATGATGAGAGCAACTTGACACACTGACTTAGCAGCACTGTATCTTGATGCAGTGGTACATATGGTTGCAATGCTTTGAATCACTTATTTTTCTGTCAGCTGTCTTGCAGAAAAAAGAATCCAAAGACAACAAGGATAAGGCACTGTTCACAATACACTGGTCAATAGATTTTACGTTAGTCATGAGATAAGAGAAATTTTATGTGCTCTGAGTGCACAAATGTTTCCATTGGTCCCTGACCATAACTCTGTTACCTTCCATCAGATGTATATGTCAGGAGCAATTCTCAGTGAACAGAATCTCACAAAAGTGAGTACACCCCGAACATTTTTGTAAATATGTACTTCTCTTGGGACAACACATATGATATAACACTTTGATACAATGTAAAGTAGTCAGTATACAGCTTGTATAATAGTATAAATTTGGTGTGCCCTCAAAATAAATCGCACAGCCATCAATGTCTAAACCACTGGCAGCAAAAGTGAGTACACCCCTAAGTGAAGATGGACAAATTGTTCCTAGTTTGATAATTTTCCCTCCACTGTGTCATGTGACTTTGTTGTGTTACAGTGTGGAGCAGGTGTGTTAATTTTGGTTTAATCACTCTCACACTCTCTCATACTAGTCACTAGGAGTTCAAGTTGGCACCTCATGGAAAAGAACTCTCTGAGCATTTGAAAAAAAGATTTGTTGCTTTACATAAGGATGGCCTAGGCTATAAGGCTATGTTCACCCGGCTTAAATTGGGGCGCATTTCGCCGCGTATTTCACGGCGTACTGCTCTCAAATACGAGCGTAATGCGCCTCAGTCATTACGGTAATCCACAGTTCTCATAGAGAACGATGGATTATGCCTCCTCTCCCCGGGCATACAATGCGACGCGCAGGGAGATAAGTGACATGTCATTTATTCACGGCACTTACGGAGCGTGAGTAATGCATGTCTATGGGGCCGGCTGGCTGCCGACCCCCAGCATCGCGGGAGAGCTCCCGAACACCCGGCGTAATTGCGGGGCGTACTGTACGCCCTGCAATTAGCCGTGTTAACTTAGCCTGAGAAGATTGCCAATACTCTAAAACTGAGCTGCAGCACGGTGGTCAAGACCATACAGCGGTTTAACTAGCCAGCTTCCACTCAGAATAGGCCTCGTCATGGTTGACCAAAGAAGTTAAGTGCACATGCTCAGAGTCATATACAGTGGGAAAAAAAGTATTTAGTCAGCCACCAATTGTGCAAATTCTCCCACTTAAAAAAAGAGGGACGACCCTGAAATTTTGGGAATCTTTGGTAAAACCTAAAACCTATGAGAGAAAAAATTTGGGGGAAAAAAAATTCCAAAAAATCACATTGTTGTTTTGGAAAAAAATTTTTTTGAAAAATTATGGAGGAAAATAAGAAATTCGGTCCCCAAACAAACAAGCAAAAAATTTTTCTGGTTTTTTACAGACCTGTAAACTTTTCTTTTTAAGAGGCTCCTTGTCCTCCATTTCATTACTGTATTTAATGGCACTGTTTGGTTGGGTTATCAGTTTTTAAAAGACACCGGCCCCAGGGGGCGGGGGCCTAGCTGGAAATTTGGGCCGGACGTAAAAACCTCTGCAGTCCGTAGGAAAATTTTTCAAAAAAGGGGTTTCTAAAAAAACCCCTTTTTTGCGGCCATCCGGGACCTAGGCTGGATTTAAGGACCCCCGGGAAACCCAAACGGGGAGAAAAATTTCCTGGTTTCGCTATTTATTATCAGCGCGGGGAGACGGAATTAACTGGGCCCCAAAGAGAGGGAAGGGGGCGGGCGGGGGAAAAAATCTCGAAGGGGGGCCCCCCGCAGCTTTACTGAAAAAAGGGGCCGGGAAAGCTGCGGGAAAGCTGCGAAAATTTTAAGGCAAAAGCTTCCCTTTTCAGGGGATCCGCGGGTGACGGCCCCCGGCCCCCCTCCTGCTCCCCCGGGGGCCCCCCAAACCCGGTGTAAGGCGCGTGTGTACCGTGCTGAAAGGGGACCGGGGCATAGGGGGGCCCGTGATTCCCCTGGGGGAAAAACCCCCTAAAACCACTTTGCCTTAAAGAGAGGCAAACACTAAAGGGACACTGCTCGGGGCGGGTTTTGGTGTGTGTACCTGTTTGGGAAGGGCAGCCCTTTCCTTTGGGCTCATTAACTGCACGGGCGGGGGTTGAGCTACTAGCCCAACGGTTTACCCGGGAAGTTTTCCCGGGGGCCCTTTTTAAAGTGGCACTGTTCCCTCCTGCCGCCATAAGAATTTAACCACACCCAAAACCTAAATTTTCCTTCTCACAGCTAAAAAACCTGGGGAAAAAACCATATGTAACTCCCTTTTTTTTGAAAAGGGAAAGGGACCAAAGGGGACTCCCCTTTATCGTTTGGGGAAAATTTTTAAAAGGGAAACAGTAATCCCCCACCCCAAGTTGATTTCGTTCTTCCATATTCTGGGGAAAATCTTACGGGAAAAACTCCGTATCTCTCCTAGAATAAAGAATCTTAGGTGGGGGAGGCCTCATAAAAACTTTCTCTTTTTGGGGCTGGGTTTGGGCCCCCCCCTGACAGATCCTCGGGACCGACTCCCTTTCGTTTATGCAGGGGGGCTTTGGTGACTTTCTTGCCCCCAGGCAAATATAATCACCAAAAAGGTCTTTTAAGACGCGTGGTTCACAAATTCCAGATAAAATTTCCTTTTACATTTAACCCTTTTCCTCCAACTCCGCTGCCCCTTTGGGAAAGGGGGAACTTTTGGGGGAGACACTTTTTTTCCCTTATTTGCCCAATAATCCAAAAACCTCCCAATTTCCCACTCCCCTGTGCTTATTAGTGGGGGATCCCCGGGGGGAAAACCGTCCCCTAAAAAAATTTTCCACAGAATTTTAATCACATACCTTCCCTACCCCGGGTTTTTCCCCAAATTCTTTTCAAAAACCCCAATAGGGAATTCTGTGCCTCACCTGGACTTACTTTTTAAGGTTTATACCCCTTTCTGCACATTTAAATTTCTTACCTTGTTAACATCAACCAAGGTTTAAAACCCTCCCCATTTTTTTAAAAAGGGGTTTCTTTTTTTCTTCATTTAAAAGAAGAAAAAATTTATGTAAAAATTCATAAAAAAAGACCCCAAAAGTAAAAAACCTGTAAAGCCCCATAAATTTTTTTTCACCAAACTCGCCCTCGCGATCGACCTTAGGGGTTTGATAAACCCCTTTTTTCTAATCCCCTCAATTTCCCAGTGGGACCCGAGTCCTTAGTTTTGGGGAGTCCAAGAAGAAACAGATCAAACTTCATTTTTGGAGAAGCCCCATGAAGGGTTTCTACCTGTCATTTAGAAAAAACCCCTACAGAGAGATTTAAAAAAATTGATGTCCGTTTTTTTAAAAATTGATACCCGACCCGGTTTAAAGGGACCGCATATTAAAAAAAAAGTGGCCAAAAAAACTAACTACTTCTCTTTTTAATCTACAAATTTGACGAAAATTTACAGTCTGGGAGGGGAAATTTAACGGGACTATAAACCCAAAATTTTATTAGACCTTGGGGGTGGGGTCGAGAAAAAAAACAATTTTGGGCAAAAGGGGGGGGTCCCCGAAACGGGTTTTTACTGGGGCACTTCCCCCATTCCTCACAGTTTTGTGGTGTTAGCCCTCCCATGTGTTCACCAGACCTTGAAAAAAGACCCGGGTTCCTCCGGTGCCGAAACCCAAACCCCTTTCCCACTTCTGTGCCTAGGGACGTGATGCTAGAATACATTTTTTAAAAAAACCAAAAAAAAATTTTTTTAAAAAGCCCCTGGGGGAAAAAAAGATGGCATTCCAGGGGGATTTGCTAAATTTAAAAATTTTTCCCGGACTTATCGGCAGGGATTTGGGCTTAAAAGGAGAATTGGTACCATTTATTTAAAAAACTACGAGACAAAAATTTAAAGATCCAAATGGGGTTCCCGGAAAAAACTGATTGTCCTAAAAAGATAAAAAAACATCAATATTTTCCTCCCCAGCAGCTTTTAAGAGATCCCCTTTGGGCTTCCTGAACCGGGTTTTCCCTCTCAGTTACCCCCCCAAATTTTGAAAAAAAAGAAACCCAAGCCAGAAGTGTTTCACCCCCCACTGGGGGTCTGAAAAAAACACAATAGATCAAAAATCTTGGCTGGGGTTTTAAAGGTACGGGCCCCGAACTTTAAATTTGTTTCTCCTCAATTGCATCGAGAAAAATTTGGGTTTATAACAAACCTTAAAGAAAGGGGTTTTTTTTAGTCCCCTCTGCTTTTTTTTTGCGAGGATCCCGTGCCCTTTTTCCCACCAATGATTCCCTTCCTTTGGTTCCCTTTAAAGTTTCCTTTTTTTTTTTTTTACCAGCCCATGCCCAATTTTTTCTGTGATGTTGGGGTTTTCAGTTTTACGTTTTTATTGGGGTTTTTTTGGGCCCAAAATAAAATTATGTCCCAAACCTTTAACTCATGAATTTTTTTCCCGAAAATAACAATTTTAAAAAACCTATAGGGCCCCTTGCGCATTCGCTTTAGATTCAAAAAGGGGGTTTTTAAATTTCCTTTTTTTTAAAGAAAACGGTCCCCAATTTCCCCCATTTAAAAGCCGTTATTTTGGGAAAAAAGGGGGGTCCTCGGTCCCGCGCGGATGTGGTCTGGTCCCGGGAAAAAACCCTTTTGTGAAAAAAAGTTCCCTTCGGGCCTTTTTCATAGAATTTTCCCCCCCAACAGGGTTTCATGCCGCAAGGGATATAAAAAAGGGCCCGGGGGAATCTCAATTTTTTACTAAAAAATTCGACAGCTTTCCCCCTAAACTCAATCTTTTTTAGACCCAGGTGGTAGATACAAAAAATTCTTTTTGCCCCAAAAAAATTCCCAATAAAATACAGTTATTTGGGAAAATTTTACGCCCCCAATACCCACCTTTTTTCCTTCATTTCAAAGGTGGTTGAAAAAGACTAAAATATTCCCAAAGGGGCCAATTGGTGTTTTTGGGGGAAAACTTCAAACAAAAAAAATTTTTATTTTTTGGAATTAAAAAAATTAAAAAAAAAAATGGTTCCGGGGGGGTTGGGGTTTCAACAAAAAATCATCTCCAAAATTAACGCACAAATTTCCCGGAAAAAGAAAATTCCATGCCCCTGGAGATATCCCAAACCCAAATGAGAAAGATTTTTACTTTCTCTCAGCGGTTTAGGGACACCCACTCCCGAATCGACTTCTTCTTGCAAAAATGGGTCGGCTTTTAATTTTCTGTCACGGGTTCGGGTTTGGTTGTGGGAAAAAAATTGGTTTTTTTTGGATTCATTCGCCAGCCCTTTTTAAACCCATTTAAAAAAACCATCCTTCTTTTTTTTTTCCACTCACCATGGCGATTAAAAATTTCCTTTTCCTGTTTAAAAATTTGAGGGTTAGGGGAAGGGAATTTTTCTCAATCCCTAAAAAAATTTTTTTTAAAACTAAAATCCCCCAAACCTAAAAAAAAAAAACCACGAAAAAAATTATGGTGTACACATAGGGGGCTTTTATTGGGGGAAATTCTTTATGAAAATATCTGCTAGGGAAAAAAACGAGTTTTAGGGGGGTAAACTTTTTAAATGTTTCCCCAAAAGAAAAATTTAAAAAACTCTTAGGGCCACAATTCAAAAAGTTTCTAAAATCCCCACATTTATAAGGAGACTTTTGGTAACCCCCTCAAACAAATTTGTTCTTTTCTTTCCCCATAAATTATGAATCCCCTTTTTTGGTTTGCAAGGGGAATTTTTTTTAACCTAAAAAGGGGGTTTGGCCCGGGTTTTGTTGCTGGCGGTAGGGTAAAATTTCCTTTCAAACTTTTTTCCTGCCTACCCTACATTTTCTTTCCCCTTACTTTTAAAAAAAAAAATTTTAATGACCCACAAAAATCTTTTAAGGGCCTTTGCTTCATTTTTTTGGGTTTCCCGGGTACAATTTAAACTTCAGCCCCCGGGACACCCCTGAATCACATGCCTAACCATTGTTTTTTTTTAAAAAGAGACCCTCTTTTCCCCTTTCCTTACTGCGAACTTTTTAAAATTTTAAAAACCAAACCCCATCCCCAAACAAGAAATAGTAAAAAAACTATTCAAAAATTTGAAATGTAATGGTCCCCGGGGCCCGGGGAGGGTCTCAGAATGAAATTACAATTTTTTGGGCCCTTTGCCTGTCCCCTAAAATGTCGCACCTTTTAAAATTTCAATTTTTAAAAAAGGGGTTCTCCTCCCGCAGAGATGTTTGCGCTCTTTCTCCCGTTTCCCCAAACCAGGGAAAACCGACGGGATCTAGTGAAAAACTATAGGCCCGATCTCCTTATTAAATTAAAGATTTAAAAAATTTTTTCCCAAAATATTAGAAAATTTAGGATCAATGAAGTATTTCCCACAGTTGGGTTAAATCCTGCCCAAAGTAGGTTTCTTAAAAGGTGGGACAAGCGCGGGGACGGCTTTTACGCAGGGTTTTTGTTACCCCCAACTAGAAAAAATCCGGGGAATATCCCCTTTACTCCCCTTTGTCGCTGGGAGGGGCGAAAAACCCTTTTGGGGGACAAAATTTTAAAATTGGGGTAAAATGAAAAAAGTTTTTTGTCAAAAATTCGGTTTTGGGCGGTGGTTTTTTTCTCCCATTTCTCCCTTTTTATTTTTGGCCCCTTTGCTGGGGGTTTTTTGCTTTCTGGTTTTCTATTGTTAAATTCAAATTTTACCAAGGGAAAACGGCAAGGATGCCCTTTTTCCCCCTTTGATATAGGGGACTTTTGCGGGGAAAACCCTGGCGGGAAAAATACCCAAACAATCGCAAAAAAATTAAGGGGGATCGGGGGTTAAAAATGGGCATCCCCAAATTTAAGCTTATCCCGCGGGCGACAAAATAATTTGTGTCAAAAAAAAAAACCCTCTGTGCCGGGGGGGGGGGGCCCTTGCTAAAATTTTTCCCTAGAACAATATCCCCAAAGGTTATTTTCTAAAAAACTGAATAAAAACTAAATAAAAAAAACCCTTTTCCCTTTGGGCCCTATCCCCATCTCTTAAGACCCAAAACTTCGCAATTAAATTATGATATGGGCAGGAAAATATATTCCTTATTTAGGCATTAAAATTTTTCCAGCCCTTTGGGAAAAATTACTTTCGAAAAAAAATCTCTCAGACCTAAAGCAAAAACTAAAATTAAAAAAAGGGGATTGGTAAACTTAATAAATTTTCTCATTTTCTTGGTTAGCTCGCTTTTAAAATTAAAACAAAAAATGCTCCTCCTACCATGGTTTCTATATTTTTACGAGCTCTCCCCTTTTTTTTTCCCCCAAAGCCCCCTACTCAAAAAAAACCCCAAAAATTTCAAAGGGAAAAATTATATGGAATCTAAAAAAACCTAGAATTAAAAAAAAAAAACCCCTCTATAGAAAATTGGCCCAAGGGGTCTTTCAGTCCCAAAACCTGCTTCAGTACAATTTTTGGCACTTTGTGGACCATTTACTCTACAGGAAAATTTCTCCTCATTCTCAACTTTGGGGCTAACCCCCCAAAAACTCCTTATTCAAAAAGGTTCCTTTGGAGTTTTTGGTTGGTGCAATGATAGGGGTTTTAAAAACTCCCCCTATTTAACCCGGGGGCCCATTTTTCATGAACCCCAAAAACATGGTATAGGCTTTATTGTGCAAAAAAAGAGTTTTTAAATTTTCCCAAAAATTGAAAGGGCCCCATATCAACCCTTTTTTGGGCCTAGTCCAGTTTGGCCTTTTAAAACCCCGGGGATAGCAGGGGGGATCAAAAAAAATTAGGGTTTTTTTTCCAAAAAGAATAAAATTCACCTCCTTTGAAGAATTGTTTTCACGTTTTCCAAAATTCCTAAAAACCCAATTTTTTTTCGTTTTCCCTTTAACAGTTTTAGGAAAACGGGGGTTAAAAATTTAAACCCCGGGCCCTTTCATTTCCAATAGTTTTGTATCCCCGCTGCATTTTTTTCCCTTGGATCAGATCAAAACACAAAAAAAGCTTGCCCGGGAAACATAGGGAAACATTGACAGATACAAACTTTTGGGGTTAAACCGGATTATATAGTGGGGATGGGAGGGGGACATTGGGAAAAGGTTCCCCATGCCTTCATGGCGGGGGCAGCAAAATGACACCCCAAAATATTTCCAGTTGTGAAAACCAAAATTGGGAGCTTTCTAAAAAAAAATTTTTCCTACGTTGGTATTTTAAAACCCCGACTCCCCTTGTCACTCTTACTTGGATTTTTCCCACCTTTGCGGGGAGACAATGTAAGGGTAGGTTTTTTATTCAATGTGGGGGGTCGTCCCCGGTTTTCTTTTTTCCTTTTCTGGGGATTTAGTGGGAAAAAAATGTTTAAAAGATATCCTCCCCATTTTTACCATTCGTCCTTTTCCTGAGCTAGTTTCTCGGGAAGGGAAACCCCTAAGAAACCTTTTCCAAACCCTTACATACGGGTAAACTAAAAATTTCTGTTTGGGGGCCGGGTTTAGATTTCAATCGCATTTTTTTGGGAAAAGCATCTCTACTCCCTCCTTAAAGAAGTCTTTAAACGGGGTTAGAAAAACCAATACTTTTGGGAAAAACAAACCTCATAGTCCCTCCACATAGGGTTAGCAAAATTTCTGGGAAATTGGTTTCCCCTTGGATAGTTTCTTTTTATCACATAGACCCAAAAAAACCCTCATCTGAACAATCCCTTTTTGGGTAGTTTTTGCAAAATCCTCAAAAAACAGAATACTTTTAAAATTTTGGGTTTTTATAGGTTGTTTTTAAAGGGTATTTGAAACTTATGAGGTTGTCTTTGATTATACTTTACACAATTAAAATAGAGGGGCCAAATGTTAGATTTTTTTTTCTTTTTTTTGCTTTGTTTTTTAAAAACTTTGTGTTTAAGCTTGGACTGTTACAAAAAAATTTAAAATTTGTTTTGGATATATTGGTTAAAATTTAAAAAAAATTCTTTTTCTGCGGGAAAAAAAAAGGGCACCTTTTCCACAACCTGAAACGGGTCACACCCCAAACCCCACTAGGGGAAAAACCCCCAAAGAGTTTGGTCAAAGGGGACACCAGAAAAAAAAACTTTTGCCCTTTGCCCCGGGCCCGGGGAAAGTTTTGAACCCGGGCAATAGGCAAGCAGTTGGTGTGAAGAATTAAACCCTGTGGGGGCCCAATATTTGAAAATAAAAAGGCATAAAAAGGGGCCCAAAATTTTATTCTCCCTCGACCCGGGGACTCCATGAAGATCTCACGCTTTTGGGGTCAAAAGGTTCACAAGAACGGGTGAAAAAAAAATAAAAAAACCTAAAAGGGGGGGCCCCCCTATTTAAAAGCATGAAGGGCTGGGCCAAACTTTAAAAAAAGGTCCCCTCAGAAACCCACATTACACCGCCAGGGACTCGACCCTTGCAGTGCCGGGACGTGTCCCCTGTTTAAAGCCAGTACTTTGCCCCGGGCCCGTTCTAAAAGTTTGTTCAGAGCATTTGGTTGTTCCAAAAAGGGGGTTTTGGGGAAAGAAATTTGGTCATTGGTCGGATGAAAAAAAAGTAAAAAAACTGTTTTGTAAAAAACAAAATCGTTTTGTTTTGGAGGAGAGAGAATAAAGGTTTTTTCATCCAAAAAACCATAAACTACGTGAAGCATGGGGGGGGGCAACATCATGTTTTGGGGGGGTGTTTCTTTTTGAAAAGGGGGACCGGGAAAGCTGACCCGTGTACATGAAAAAATTTGAATGGGGCCATGTATCGAGAGATTTTGAGGGAAAACCCCCTTCCCCTTCAGCAAAGGCATTGAAGAGGGAAACCCGGTAAAGTCTTTAAGCATGAAAGGGCCATTGCAAAAAATTTTATGGTTTTACTTTTCCCAAGGTCCGGGAAAGTGGCCTTGCCAGTCCCCGATAAAAACCCCCATAGAAAACCTTTGGAGGGAGTTGAAAGTCGCTGTTGCCCAGCAACAGCCCCAAAACATCACTGAGATCTACATGGAGGAATGGGCCAACATACCAGCAACAGTGTGTGCCAACCTTGTGAAGACTTACAGAAAACGTTTGACCTCTGTCGTTGCCAACAAAGAATATATAACAAAGTATTTAGATGAACTTTTGCTATTGACCAAATACTTATTTTCCACCATAATTTGCAAATACATTCTTTCCAAATCAATGTGATTTCCGGGATTTGTTTTCTCATTTTGTCTCTCATAGTTGAGGTCTACCTATGATGACAATTACAGGCTTCTCTCATCTTAAGTGAGAGAACTTGCACAATTGGTGGCTGACTAAATACTTTTTTTCCCCTCTGTACAGAGATTGTCTTTTCAAGATAAATGTATGAGTGCTGCCAGCATTGTTGCTGAGGTTAATGGGGTCGGGATGTCAGCCTGTCAGTACTCAAACCATACTCTGCACACTGCATTAAATTGGTTTGCATTTCTGTCACCCCAGAAGGAAGCCTCTTCTAAAGATGATGCACAAAAAAGCCTTCAAACTGTTTGCTGAAGACAAGCAGACTAAAGACATATATTACTGGAACCATGTCCTGTGCTCTGATGAGATCAAAGAAGCATTTTATGCTATCTACAATATATGAAAAAACTTTGAGATTCTTAGTCCGCATGTTTTTGGCCAAAAACATGCATTTTGGAGGCCGTTTGGCACAGTGAGAGGTCTGAAGTTGACCCAGGTGAGAGATAATATAGAGTAGGACCACCCAACTGAGATCCCGTTGTAAGCTGGGGTGACTTGAGCATTTTTTGGCCAAAAACATGCGGACAAAAGAATCTCAAAGTTTTTTCATATATTGTAGATAGCTAAAATGCTCCTTTGGAGATTTACCATGGGGTTTTTTTCCCCTTTTTTTGCAGTGGTGTGCCACTGGTGTTGGACTGTGTCATATGTATATGTGCCGCAGCCATGCCATGGCACCCAGGTTCGCATGTGTTTTTTCAGAATGTTTTTCTGTGCAGACCTATACGTTGTATTTGGCACATCTTTGCTTTGATCCGATATAAGGAGAAGGAGATACCTCCATTGTGGGTTCCTGCCCCCGCCCACCTCCACAGGCTGTTATATCAATGCACTAAGCTTTGAAAGGTTGGTGCTTTTTTTTTTTCTCTCTGCATTTTGGAGGCCGTTTGGCACAGTGAGCGGGTCTGAAGTTGACCCAGGTAAAGAGATAATATAGAGTAGGACCACCCAACTGAGATCCCGTTGTAAGCCGGGGGTGGCTTGAGCATTTTTTGGCTAAAAACATGCGGACTAAGAATCTCAAAGTTTTTTCATATATTGTAGATAGCACAAAATGCTCCTTTGATGAGACCAAGACCTACTTTTTTTTCAGTTGGTGTCAAGTGTGTGTGGCGGCAACCAGGTGAGGAGTACAAGTGTGACTTGCCTACCGTCAAGCATGGTGGTGGGAGTGTTATGGTTTGGGTCTGCATGAGTGCTGTGGGGAGCCACATTTAATTGAGGGAACCATGAATGCCATCATGTACTGTGACATACTGAAATAGAGCATGATCCCCTCCCTTCAGAAACTTAGCCACAGGGCAGTATTCCAACATGATAACGACCCCAAACACACCTGCAAGATGATCATTGCCTTGCTATAGAAAAACATGGTAACGGTGTTGGACTGGCCAAGCACGTCTCCAGACCTAAACCCTATTGAGCATCTGTGGGGCATCCTCAAATGGAAGGTGGAGGAATCCAAGGTCTCCCACATCCACCAGCAAAGTTATGTTGTCATAGAACAGTAGAAGAGGATTCCAGTTGCTGCAACCTGTGAAACTCTAGAGAACTTCATGTCCAAGAGAGTTAAGGCAGTGCTAGAAAATAATGGTGGCTACACAAAATATTGACACTTTCGCCACAATTTGTCCATTTTCACTTACAGGTGTACTCAATTTTGTTGCCAGAGGTTCAGACATTGATGGCTGCATGTTGAGTGATTTTGAGGACGCACCAATTTTACACTATTTTATAAGCTGTACACTGACTACTTTACATTGTTTCCAAGTGCCATATTTTCAGTGTTGTCCGATGAAAAAGTATAATAACATATTTACAAAAATGTGAGGTGTGTTCTCACTTTTGTGAGATACTGACTACCTCTAAGGCTATGTTCACACGGGTTAAATTGGGGCGCATTTCGCAGCGTATTTCGCAGCGTACTGCGCTCAAATAGAGAACTATGGATTACGCCTCCTTTCCCCGCTCATACAATACGACGCACAGGGAGATAAGTGACATGTCATTTACCAGCGGCGTACGCCCCGCAATTATGCCGTGTGAACTTAGCCTAAGAAAAGACTCCCAACATATGCTACTCTGTAGGCATATAGAAGCTATTCCAGTGTATACAGCAAACATATGGCTCAAATGCAGTGTGAACAGGGCATATTGAAGCTATTCCAGAGTATACAGCAAACATATGGCTCAAATGCAGTGTGAACAGGGCATATTAAAGCTATTCCAGAGTATACAGCAAACATATGGCTCAAATGCAGAGTGAACAGGGCATAATAATGTCTATATAAGAATTTAAATTCCTGAATGCTTATGTAGATCTCTCTGATATGTTTTTCTGAACCCTTCTTCTTCTACTCAATACAGCCTTTGAAAGAGAATGATGTTATTTTTGGACTAGATTAGATTAACCAAGAGATAATTTTTTGAGGATCGCTTCTGTTTTGCTGGCTCTCATGATGCATATCTGTTCACGATAATGCAGGAAACGTGTTAACTACTAGATACAGAGAATATATCTAGTTTTACGCTCAAAATATTACATCTAAGGCTAGGTTTATGCATTACAATTCTGCTTGCCTTCCAATTATTACAATTTATAACCCTCATCCAATGCTGTTTTTAAGTAGAGTAGAATGTATCTAAATCCTACAGTACCTGACCTGGTTTCATTTTGGAGGAAATCTGGGCCCAAGAGAGGTAAGTCTGTCTAGTGTTAGGATCGTATCTGTCTGTGGTCACCACGTTGAAGCAGATGGGCTCACACAATTAGATCTAAATGCGTGCTATGGAGCTCAGATTTAAACTTACGGTATATGTTATGCAATTGCTAATCTGCAATTTCCCAGAGTGGAATTGCCAAACAAGCAATTTACTAAACAGGCAGAAAGAAGTCAGAACAAATAGCCCGCTCAAAATTGCTTCCCAGAGGTTGTCTGATTGCAGGCAGCAGAGTCTAATGCTTCCTCTAGGCATGCACCAGAGCCCCCCACAAAGCTGCTAGATACCCAAGTTGCTTCACCATAGAGGTGTAGGAAGACAAACAAGACTAACTGGGGAGAACAGAGGAGACAGGATAAAACACAAAACAAACAAGGGTAGCCAGGCGAGCCGAGGTCAAATATCAGGAGAGTTTGTAGTACTAAATTGAGGAGCAGGAGAATCCCAGAGAAATGGGCAACGGTAAAAAAAAACTAAAAAAAAACAGAAACCACTTCTCAAACTGCAGGCAGCAAAAGGGAGTCTGGAAACAGGAAGAATCACAGGCAACTGGTTGAGAAGCAGAGCGGTTTAAATATCCCACCTTAAGCCACAGATTAGATACAGGTATGGAAGCCTGATTGGCTCTTTTCAAACCCCAGGCTAAGGCTAGATCAGAAGACATAAAAACCTTTAAAGGGGTTGTCTCACTACAAGGATTGCTTTTTATGTTTAAAGATCTTGAAAAAACAAGTCACTTTGCAATATATGTCCATTAGCAGTTTCATACCTATTCTGAGATATCCCCTCTTGTATGGATTGCATCAGCTGCTCAGGTCGCTATAGCTACAGACCTGTTTGAGCTCTCCTGATAGGCTGCCAGCACTGGTTGCTATAGCTACAGACCTGGCTTCTACTGCAGCCTAGTGGAAGCCAGTGAACCCGCCCCTGAATTCAAAGTGAAACCTAGAAAATAGGACTGAGGTAAGAGGAATCAATGTAGTGAGACAACCCCTTTAAGAAGCAGTAATGAATTTCTGGCAGTATATATAACAGTAATGAATTTCCAAATAGTCCAAATATTTAATATGTGTGTACGGTTGCAAAAAAGAATATGTGAACCTTTTCTGCATTGATCATTAATAAATGTTACAGTTATTAGTTTAGTTTGTGATAAGTCTTCAGGAAAAGTATTTGATGGCCTGTATATATCCCTGTGGTTGCTGGCTTCAGTGATCTAAAATCCTGGGGAAATTAATTGCTAGCCATGAAATAATACTGAGAGGTATTTTTTACCTAGATGACTTTTGGGTCCAGGAATTGCGACTGACTGAATGGGAAAGGTTGCTCCCAATCTCCATCCAGGGCTTTATACTCCTTACTTAAAGCTAACTGGTAAAGTTGCATAGGTGGTAAGTGTAGGTTTCTATGTATCGTTTTCCACTGGTTAAAAAAATTAACCTGTAAATTCTGCTGTATCCTCAATTGACTGGTGAAATCGACCTGTTTGTGTTTCACTTTTTTTTCCTGATGAAAGGACGTGTTATGTTTTGCCCTATTGTATCTTGCTCTGCTGAAGATAAGCTGTTTCATTTAGACTTAATACCTTATTACTTAAAATAAACTCTGCCTTTGAATTTGACATACCTGTGCCTGTGATCCCTGTAAGGTATGTTCACACAGCGTTTTTAAGATGCGTGTTTGGTTCTGTGTTTTGGACCCAAACACACATCTAACAGTGTGATTTACATTAGTTTCAATGTAAAACATGCATCAGCATTCAGTTGTCTGAATGTCGATGCATGTTTTACATGCATCTTTCGGATCCGTTCAAAGAACTGACATGTCAATTCTTGATCTGTTTTACGCAGCAGACGCCCTATTTAAAACTATTTAAAAATATAGTTTCTGCTGCACAGAAAACGCATTCAAACACGCACAACACTTTGGGTATGTCATTGGATACATTTTACGCAATGCTTCAATACGTTTTTCAGATTGAACATACCCTAACAGAGTCAAAACCCCACAAGTTATATTGTATTGTTCTATACTGTAACCCAAAACATGTATACTGTTTTGGTTAAATACATTTTTAAAAAGATTTTGTGAGAAGCAGAAAAACAAGGATGACAAATAATATGTTTTACAATTAATGCATACAGAGAATATCAGAAGAGAACTATACATCAGAATATAACTTCTAGGTAAATTAACATGGCGATATAACAATACCCCTCTTGGTGATGGGGAGTGATGTGGAAAAAAAGAATGAATTTTTGACAAAGCTATAAATGGGATGTAATATACATCATGGACACAAACATTAAAAAAGACAAGTATACAAGAAGAAAGAGAACACAAGAGAAGATGAGGGTAGAAAAAAGAATGGCACTGTGTATGAAATGGATAAGAAAATATGGAATATGAAAGGTCAGCCAACTCCCATATTTCTCAGAATGGCTGAACTCTTACTGTCTTTTATTGAGCATATGAGTAAACATTCACAATGCATGGAGAAAATGTGAAACTCTGTTTTTAATGAAATTTACAAGAGCTAATTCATAGACATGTTTCCCTCTAAGGAGTAGAATTGGGAAATTGGGTTTTCACAGGTCCTTAGTCCATTAAACCAAGGCGCAAAAAGCTTGATTACCAACCTATCTTTTCCTCTGAAATAGGATTTTTTTTGTGAACCATAGAACTTTAAAATGACCTTAAGAGACACGTTATAGAGATGCCCAGTGGACAATATAAAAGGCAACTAGGACTATATGTCAAAAAAATTAGCAAAAGTATAAGAATGAAGAATCCATTGTGGGTTACTACAGAAGTAAGGTACTACAGTAAAAGAAAATTTCTGTCAAAAAGAGGTTTAAAGAAAGCGGAAGTTGATAGTGAAAGGCAAAAAATATTGTGAAAGTTGTTGTCCATGGAAATGATTTTTAATTATTCTGTAGGTGTAGGTGTTATGCTGGGGTCCTGGCTTCAAATCTGGCAAAGGATAGCATCTGCATGGAGTTTGTAATAGTGTTGAGCGATTACGTTGGCCATCGACATCGGTCGATGGTCGATAGTCGACCATCATCGACAAGATAGTCGAAAGGTCATGGAGAATTTTTGATCGATGACCATTAAAGTCTATGGAGAGCAACAACACCTTCATTCTTACACCCAAACAGGGCTGGAGAAGCTGGAATTAACATCCACAACAGTCAAATGGATACGTGCTACATCTTAGGCAACACACTTAGGTTATAAAAGTCACAGAAAAAAAATCACACACACAATTAAATTTTCCCTGTCCTTTCCCCCAGCATGAGCCCTAAACCTGCATGACCCCAAAAAAAAGTGCCAAAAAAGGAGTTTTTAAAACCCCTCATTTTATTTAACTGGACATTGATTATCCTGTCCTGGCCCAGCATGAGCCCCAAACCTGCATGACCCCCAATTTAAAAAGTGCCAGAAAAAGGGGTCTTTCAACACCATTTTGGTTTCACTGGACATAGACTATCCCTGTCCTGGGCCACAGCATGAGCCCCAAACCTGCATGACCCCCGAATAAAAAGTGCCGGAAAAAGGAGTCTTTAAACCACCAATTTAGTTTTCACTGGACATTGACTATACCTTCCTGGGCCACAGCATGAGCCCCAAACCTGCATGACCCCAATTTTAAAAAGTCCCGGAAAAAGGGGATTTTTCAACCCCCATTTTATTTTGAACTGGACATTGACTATACCTGTCCGGGGCCACAGCATGAGCCCCCAAACTGCAGCCCCCAATTTAAAAATCCCGGGAAAAAGGACTTTCAACCACCTTTTTTATTTTTCACGGACATAGACTATCCCTTCCGGGGCCACAGCATACCCCAAACCGCATGACCCAGATTAAAAGTGCCGGAAAAAGGAGTCTTTAAACCCCCATTTATTTTTCAGGGGAAACATATACGTCCCTGCCCGGGGTACGTTTCCCCCTCCGTATGAGTCGGACCAATTGGCTTCACTTGGAAATACTGGGGTTAACCCCCTTTTCCGGGGCCCTTTTTTTCGGGCTTTTTTTTTCTCATTTTATAAACGTGCTGGAAATTGTCTGTACTTTGTTCCTTCCCCTTTTCCATACTCCATGTCCTCGAAAAACCCTACTCTGGTCAATTTTTCCTGTACCCCCCTTTGTACAATTCAGGGGAATTTTTTTTCCAGCTATTTTGTACATGAAATTTTTTTTAGGGGTTTTAATTCTAAAAAACACTTTTTTAAAAAAGGGAAAGAACCCACCATTTCTTTTTTTCTCTTTTTTAATTGAATTAAAGGGGTTGTCTCAATACAGGGATTGCTAGCATGTTAAAGAGATGCTGCGGGGTTTGCATTAACCCTGAAGAAAATTTGGGGCGACACTGTTCGTTACGAATTCACAGGGCCCGACCCACGATGACAGGCCTGACGCCCCTGCAACGACACCGCTGGCATGCGTGTTGTCGCCAGCACGAAAGAGCCCTTCTCTGACCTCTACCTCCAGTCCCACCCCCCCTCTTTGCCGCTTACTACCTGAATTTCCCCCCATGTTTTTAGAAATATAAAAATTGAGAAGGGATGGAAAGTTTTGGAAATCTCTTTAAAAGACGGCAAATCACAGCTATTCTCAAAACCCTTAAATCAAAACAAAATTGCTGGATTTAAAAATAAAATCAAAGAGATCTATCCAAAACTGGGGCCCCGCCAAATAAAAAAACCTTTTCAAAGTATTTTGGGGTAAAAAAAGTATTTTTTTGGCACCATCAACACCTTGGACTACAAAATTCTGTATTTAAATTTAAATGCAATAGATCTATCCAAAGCGGCCTGCGCCAATGAAAAAACCGTAACTAAATGTATTTGGATAATAAAATTTTTTTTGGCCCTATCAATTCACCCTGTGACTACAAAATTGCTGATTCAAATTTTAAATCAAAGTAGATCATCAACAAAGCGGCCTGCCCAAAGTGAAAAAAAACCTACTGTAATGTATTCGAAATAAAGGTATTTTTTTTCACCTATCAATTCCCCCTGGTTTAAATCACAAATTTCTGGTTCAAATTTAATGCAAGGTGGGTCTATCAACAAACCAAATGGGGAAAAGTGCAAAAAACACATACTTAAGTATTCGGGTAAAAAAGGTATTTTTTGGCACCTTCAATTTCACCTTGGTGACTACAAAATTGCTGTATTCACATTTAATGCAAGGTGCCCAATGAACAAAAACTGTAGTCCCAAATCAAAAAACACGTATCTGTAATGATTCGGATAATAAAAGGTATTTTTTGGCACCTATCAATTCCCCTTTGTGGTGACTACAAAATTGCAGTATTCACATTTAAGTGCAAGGTGCCTCAATGAACAAAGCTGTAGTGCGCCAAAGTCAAAAAACACGTATCTGTAAACGTCTGTTTGACACCTTCCACTCCCTTCTCAGGCCCAAAGCTCAGGCCCCGGTCACTGACCTCTGTGCTGAAGAGCTGGCCATTCACTTCAAAGACAAAATTAACAGCATCCGGCAAAACATCACATCACAATCCAAAATTAACACCCATTCTGTCCCTCCCCGCACATCCTCTAATCTGCTCTCAGTCCTTGACCCGACATCAGAAGAAGAAGTGTCCAGGCTTCTCCTGTCTGCTCGCCCCACCACCTGCCTATGACCCCATTCCCTCCCACCTTGTCCAGTTCCATTTTCTCCAGCTGTCCTCTTTTTCACCTCACTACAATGTAACCCTCTTTCTCCACTGGGATCTTCCCATCTTCTTTAAACACGCTTTATAACTCCCTTACTTAAAAAGCCCTCTCTGGACCGCTCCTGCGCCCCCAAACTACCGACCATCCTCTAACCTGCCCTTCATCCAAACTCTTGGAACGTTTTGTCTTACTCTCGCCTGATCCACTATTCTCTGCTAACTCTCTTCTAGGACCTCTGCAATCCTTTCTGCACCCTACACTCCACGAAACTGCTCTTTTTTAAAGTTCAAATGATCTCCTGACAGCAAAACTCAGGTAACTACTCATTGCTGTTCTTCTGGATCTCCTGCAGGTTTGACACTGTGGATCACACCATCTCCTCAGAAATGCCCGCGCCAATCGGTATCCAGGACACCGCTCTCTCTTGGTTCTCTTCCTACCTCTCTGACCGCTCCTTCAGTGCCCTCTTTTTCCCGGGTTCTACCTCCTCTCCTCTCCCTCTTGCTTGTCGGGTTCTCCTGGATCCGTTTTTGGTCCTCTCCTCTTTTCACTCTACACAGCCCCCTTGGACAAACCATCAGCAATTTGGCTTCCAGTACCATCTCTACCGATGACACTCAACTATACACTTCCTCCCCAGACATCACTCCTGCCCTGCACAAAACACCAGTGACTGTCTGTCCGCTGACTCTGACATCATTTCCTCTCTCTATCTCCAACTAAACCTCACAAAAACTGAACTTCTAGTCATCCCACCATCGACTAACCGACCTTTTGCTATTTTATTTCAGTGTGTGGTACCACTATAACTCCTAGGCAGCAGGCCCGCTGTCTGGGGGTTATACTAGACTCTGATCTGACCTTCACTCCCTATATCAAATCCCTTGCCCGCTCTTGTCACCTGCACCTCAAGAACATCTACAGAATCCGTCCATTTCTCACGGTGGAAACAACTCAAGCGCTCATTGTTGCTCTTATTCATTCTCGTCTTGACTACTGTAACTCCCTACTTTTGTCTTCCTCTCTGTAAACTCTCCCCTCTCCAATCTGTCCCTGAATGCAGCAGCCAGACCTTGTCTTTCTTTTCCAGCCGCTATACTGATTGCCTCTACCCTGTGTTCAGTCTCTGCACTGGCTGCCTATTCAGTACAGAATACAACATAAACTCATCACTCTCACACATAAGGCTCTCCCAGTGCGCACCCCCATACATCTCCTCTCTTATCTCTGTCTACCACCCTACCCACTCTCTCCGCTCTGCTACTGATCTAAGACTACACATCTCACTCATCCGAACCTCCCATGCCCGTCTCCAAGATTTTGCACGTATTGCACCAGTTCTCTAGAACATGTTACCCCATGTGATCAGGGACACTCACAACCCTCACAGTTTTAAGTGCGCTCTGAAAACTCATCTTCTTAGACAAGCCTATCAAAATCCCTAAAATTTTCAACCCCCCAAATTCTGTCACAGATTCGTCACTCCTGCACTTTGGCACCCACAGGGACTTATCTGTATATAGATGTAATGGTTGGGATGGCAGGTTCATCCGCATTTTAGTTACTACCCCAATTTATTTAACATGGCTGGTCCATTGTAAACCCAAACACTTGTTAGCCTTTGTTTCACCCATACACCCTAATAGATTGTAAGCTCTTGCGAGCAGGGCCCTCACACCTTGTGTCTCATTTGTCAGTAGCTTTTTTTATAATGTAATTCTGTTTGTCTGTGCTTATTCCCTCTATATTGTAAAGTGCTGCGGAATATGTTGGCGCTATATAAATAAAGATTATTATTATTATATATTCGGATAATAAAAGGTATTTTTGGCACCTATCAATTCCCCTGTGGTAACTACACAATTGCTGGATTCAAATTTAACTGCAAGGTGGCTCTATCAACAAATCTGGACTGGGCAAAAGTGCAAAAAACACGTATCTGTAATGTATTCAGATAATAAAAGGTATTTTTTGGCACCTATCAATTCACCTGTGGCGACTACAAAATTGCTGTATTCAAATTTAACTGCAAAGTAGATCTATCAACAAAGCTGGCCTGCGCCAAAGTGAAAAAACACGTATCTGAAATGTATTCGGATAATACAAGGTATTTTTGGCACCTTTCAATTCACCTGTGGTGACTACAAAATTGCTGTATTCACATTTAAGTGCAAGGTGCCTCAATGAACAAAGCTGTAGTGCGCCAAAGTAAAAAAACACGTATCTGTAATGTATTCGGATAATAAAAGGTATTTTTTGCCACCTTCCAATTCACCTGTGGTGACTACAAAATTGCAGTATTCACATTTAAGTGCAAGGTGCCTCAATGAACAAAGCTGTAGTGCGCCAAAGTGAAAAAACACGTATCTGAAATGTATTCGGATAATACAAGGTATTTTTGGCACCTTTCAATTCACCTGTGGTGACTACAAAATTGCTGTATTCACATTTAAGTGCAAGGTGCCTCAATGAACAAAGCTGTAGTGCGCCAAAGTAAAAAAACACGTATCTGTAATGTATTCGGATAATAAAAGGTATTTTTTGGCACCTATCAATTCACCTGTGGTGACTACAAAATTGCAGTATTCACATTTAAGTGCAAGGTGCCTCAATGAACAAAGCTGTAGTGCGCCAAAGTCAAAAAACACGTATCTGAAATTTATTCGGATAATACAAGGTATTTTTGGCACCTTTCAATTCACCTGTGGTGACTACAAAATTGCAGTATTCACATTTAAGTGCAAGGTGCCTCAATGAACAAAGCTGTAGTGCGCCAAAGTAAAAAAACACGTATCTGTAATGTATTCGGATAATAAAAGGTATTTTTTTGGCACCTATCAATTCACCTGTGGTGACTACAAAATTGCAGTATTCACATTTAAGTGCAAGGTGCCTCAATGAACAAAGCTGTAGTGCGCCAAAGTCAAAAAACACATATCTGAAATTTATTCGGATAATACAAGGTATTTTTGGCACCTTTCAATTCACCTGTGGTGACTACAAAATTGCTGTATTCACATTTAAGTGCAAGGTGCCTCAATGAACAAGCTGTAGTGCGCCAAAGTAAAAAAACACGTATCTGTAATGTATTCGGATAATAAAAGGTATTTTTTGGCACCTATCAATTCACCTGTGGTGACTACAAAATTGCAGTATTCACATTTAAGTGCAAGGTGCCTCAATGAACAAAGCTGTAGTGCGCCAAAGTGAAAAAATACGTATCTGAAATCTATTCGGATAATACAAGGTATTTTTGGCACCTATCAACCTGTGCTGACTACAAAATTGCTGGATTCTAATTTAACTGCAAGGTGGATATATCAACAAAGGTGGAATGGGCAAAATTGAAAATGAACACCTATCTGAAATGTATACTGATAATTAAAGTGGAGTTTTGCACCTAACAAAGAGACCTGCAGTTACTAGAAAAGATGTGTATCCTAATATAAGTTCAGGCTGCCCAATATCCAGGAAATATTTCAATAGAAAACTGTTAATAATAAAGCTATTGCAGTGCAATGTCTACACTAAGTCTTGGTGAACTTTATCCAGTATTCTTTATAGAGCTTGTCTGTGTTTGCCCGCGGGGGCCCCCCCCCTGCTCCCCTCCGTGACTTTACAGCGGTAGATGCTCCTTTAAAATTCTCTACCTAACTACATAAAATCTTCCAATCGCTAATCTAACTATGTTGTAAGGATCACAGCTAACAGTAGAGCTTTCTCTGTGTAGAAATAGAATAATTTCTCTGAGCTGTTTGGACACAGGCAGAGCGCACGTCCTACTGCTCTGAGACGCTGAGAGACACTGAGGCTGAACAGGAAGGGCTGTTCTATGTAAAACGAGGTCATGTGATTTTTCCAGCCAATCGCAACCATACACATCCCAGTCATGACGTCGCGCACACATCTCACCCTGCTCTATTCTGTAAGCTGATTTGCTGGCCGCCAAAATGACAGGAAGCGCCGAAAATGGCGCGATCTTAATAGATGATGCACAGATTTTAACCTAAATTATCGCATGATCTAAAAATTTAGATCAACATAAAAACTGTGCCAATTTCAACTTTGTCGATAATAATCGCTCAACACTAGTTTGTAAGTTCTCCCTGCAAATGCATGGGTTTGCTGTAAGTGCTCAGTTTTCCTCCCACACACAAAAAACACACAAATTACAAATGTAGATTTTGAGCCCCACCATAATAGGGACTGATATGAGTGATGATAATCTCTGTACAGCACTGCGGAATATATTAGCGGTATATAAATTAATTAAATCAACTAAAATACACAGAGAATTGTTACAAGTGGTGACAACAAGGTTCTGTTTTGGGTCCTGTTCTTTCTAATATGTTTGTAAGTAACATAGGAGATGGAATGGTAGGTAAAGCATGCCTGTTTGCTGATACACACATGTGATTGAGTTGACACTCCTGGAGGTGTCTGTACATGACAAATTTGTTTAGCTTTGCTAGACACATGATTGAAACAATGGAACCTGCAATTTAGTTTTTCCATAACTAAAATAGTGCACTTAGGAAAAAGAAATCCTCTGAGTATGGTATTGGCAGTTCTTTGTTATACAGGACTTCAGAAGGGAATGATTTAGTGGTTCTTGCTTCTGCGAACCTCAAAATACTGTGGTCTGGCAGCAGGGAAAGAAAGTCAAATGCCAAAGAAAGACTGGATTGTTGGGCTATGTCTACACAGCTAAATTAAAATGCCGTCGGAAATAGACTCCACCTACAACAAGACAATGATAAAAAAAACATTTACATGAGTTCTTCCCATGGAGAAGTGAAGGAAGCTGATGAGGTCTCTGGAAAGTCAGTGCCAAGTGTGGTTTCAACAAGCTTGCTCAAACTCATGTTGCCTCTCCTTAAGCCAAATGTGTTGAGGGTCATCAGAGTTAAGGACTCATCCGGGCAGGTTGGAAGATCCCAACTTTTAATTCAACTAGAACGACCTTCCCAGAAGGTGGCATCCAGAGCCTTGTTGTTTCAGGCTTATTCAAAAGCCAGGCTACAAAACTGGATGGCTAACTATTCAACTTTGGAGCTACACTGACAGAGACACCGCAGTTGAAGCACTCTGCGGAAAGTGGAAAGGAAGTTGTGTAGATTATACATCATGGGGTCTCCACATTCCCAGAAAAAAGTTGTCAAACCTAGAGTCTCACTAGACAGTAGCAAGATGTAGGCTAGCAAGCTCGCAAATTGGTGTGCAAGAACCATGAAATGTACGATGTATTAGCTCAGGAAACCACAAAAGGCTTTAGGATCTTGATCGAAGCATAGAGGCACCAAAAAATGGAAAGGAGGTATGTGGTCTCCACAGTATCCCTGAGAAAGAGCAGCCACAAAATGTGCGACATCGATAAACTGAAAAAACATTTGCAGAGAGCTGTGGTCAAGAATTTCTCTTCAACACTGTGAAAATTTTATTTGCAGCTACAGAAAACAATTGGTGAAGGTAATTGCTGATATTACGGATCTACAGATTTCTAAATTCATGGCTCTACCTACTTTTTCTCCCTGTACCTTACATGTTTTCTAATGTGCTTAGTAAAATACATGGAGTACAACTGTGTGTTATTAATTTAGTTAGTTTGTGCTTGTCTATAATTGTGACTCACACACCAATCAGACTACATTTACTTTGTACTAACTTGGTTTGTTGCATGTATTTTTGGGGGTGATGGCTGCCTCCATTTTGGTTTCACATTCTTATTCTAACCTAAAAATTGGTGCTTTGTATAACACTAATTGAAGTTCAGAAAAAGGAGGTTATTCAATGATTTAAAGGGGTTGTATCATTTCATTAAATGGTCTTTAGAATAAGGGAACAGTGAAAGCAAGCAACTTTGCAATTGGATGTCATTTGCAAAGTTGTCTTGTTTTCACAGGATCCTTTATCTTCGTTTTCTGTAAACACTGTTCCCCAGTGGAGGTCGGATCCCACCTCCTTTCATTTCATTGGCTGACAGCTCTACTAATTTACATTCTGTCTGGCTCCTGGCTGTATTCATGGGAGCTAGCATTCCTGCCTCTCTCACTCAGAATAAGGGGCCGGCAACATTTCACTCTGCACAGTTTGCAGCAGTAATGCTACAGCTGCTTCTACAACCAGAAAACAGCAGAATTGTGCCCGGTGCCTTGCTGCTGCTGCGTGATCTGTGCTGCTCTGGATAAATTCATAGAAGACTGGATTCAACTGTAACAAACCTCCAGCTGTGAGAGGAGAAGAGATCAATGCTCTGAGTTCATAGAAGACTGTCTAGACTGAATGCGTGGCTGTGGTATGTAAACAAACAGCTCTTACAAAATAAGACTGCATAGGGAGAGGAATGACACAGTGACATGTGGACTCAGACAGAGAGGAGGGAAGAGAGCACACTGACTCGGGAGCGAGCATGAACAGTAAATGGGAGGATGATGTCATCCCCCATCAGTTAAGAAACAACCAGCTGGGAGGGGAAGAAACGCCCCTGGATTTTAGCAACTGAGAAACTGAAAGTACAAGTAACCACACGAACTGATGAAGCGGTACATCCCCTTTAATATGGCTCTATAAAGTAATAGAATAAAGTGAATCCACGGCACTCCTTATGTAATTGAAGAAAAGATGGATTGTACAGACAATCGTATCAAGATCAACTCTCCATTTAAATGTACAAAATGCACTGAGAAATTAAGAAGATATGTCTCATGGTCCGACGTTTCGGCCGTGGCAGGCCTTCATTAGGGATCAATATGCGGGGAAGAGCAGGGGTGCAGAAGAGTCTATCCAGAAATGTTAGGAGTTTTGATTGGTGGACGCCCAGGCACTAAGACTCCTACCATTTGCTAAAATGAAAGGAGAGAATCACCTTCCTGAGCTCTGTTCCCTTGATTTCTGCCTTCTGCATGGATTTTCTCATGAAGCAGAATGTGCAGTATACAGATTCATAGAAGGTCTCATAAATTTTGTATGAACCCACACACTTCCCCCTCAGGTCTCCAAGGAAAGCAGATCTGATCAGAAATGAATGGACAATGTACTCAGAAGAGCACTTTTTCCTCTTCATTTTAGTGACTGCCAAAGTTTTCATGACTTAAACCCCATCAATCAAAACTTCTGACATGTCACTATGACTTGTTAGAAGATTGTAAAAATAATAAATGATAGGCATCTTGTCGTGCTCACAGTGAGGCTTTGCCAAACAGCAGGGATCTGGTCTTCACTGCTGGTGACTCCCAGGTTGTTATCCTCAGTGCAGTCTCCAGCAACTATAGCTGATTTCTAAATTCAGTAAGAAAAGGGCAGCCAAGAGCTGTGGTCAAGCAGGCAATGGGTCAAAGCAGGCAGAGCTCTGGTCAGGGTAGTCAGCAAACAAATGATGAGATGAGAAGCAGAAATAACTAACCAAGATCAAGCAGGTGAAATGTTCTTAAAATATTCACAGGAGTACTGCCATGGGATGGAGGGCAAATTGATGGTATAAACTAGTTCATTAAGTCAAGGAGAACCAGCGTGTGCAGTAGCACTTGAAAATAGCAGGAACAACAAGGGGACAACGCCACTCTACCACTTGACCACACCATAGAGGAAGGAATCTGCAGAAAGTGGTATGGAAGAAGGCGGTGCTGCTGTGGCTGTGACCACAAGCCACAATGCATATCCTTTAACATCTTAGATTAATTTAAATAAAGAGTGAATTACATTTTGGTCAAATCAGATTGTGGGTCTTGTAAGGATGCACATACCACTTTGATGCAGTTGTAGGAGACAAAACGTACAGTGGATTTAAATAAGGAGAAGAAATAAAATCTTAGATCCACCTAAGCAGGGCCAGGATGATCGGTAGGCGACTGCCATACGTTCACACAGTGTGTTGAGTCTGTGTGAACATACGCTTTTAGATACATGTTTCTATTTGTCTGTTGGACCCCAAATGGACCCAAACATGTATCTAATAAATAGCAACGTGATTTTACATTGCTTTTAACTAGAAATACGCATCACCGTTCACACGAGTGATCGCTGATGTGTGTCTCACTCCGTCTGTCGGATCCGTCTTTCAGATCCATTCCAAGAACTGACATGTCAATTCTTGGTCCGAAAGACGCAGCAGGTGCCCTATTTTAAACTAAAGGGTGCGATTCTGCTGTATCCAACACGCAGTCAAACACGCAGCTGCTTGTTGGATACATGTTGGATCTGTTTAGGATCTGATTGCTGCAGCGTTTTTGGATCCGATTTTCGGATCCAACATGGATCCAAAGTCGGATCCAAACACGCCGTGTTAAGGGTTCCTAAGGAGCTACTTTATCCCAGGCAGAAAAGGAGCTGCAAGGAGGTTGGGAGTGGGATCCAGAATACTTTGTCCCAATCCTACACTCTGGAAACAGGCTTGAAAAAACTGGATAAGAAACTAGCATCAAAATGGTTTATGTCACTGCACACTAAGTACTATCCGCTTGATTGCTGACAGCAAGACAAATTGGGGCAGATTTATCTATACATTCTTACACTTAGACAATGTAAATTTAGACCAGAGATTCTTACATTGCGCTACATGTCTCGTAGTGTTGATAAATATGGTGAAGGTTAGCACTGTCTAGTCTAACTTTACACCTTTTATAAGTTTACTTTATGACGTTAACTGTTGGTACATTTGTTTTGCACACAACGTCACATGCGAAGCCATGCCTTTTCCATGAACTCATACCCTTTATCTAGGCCACTCCTCCTATTGTCAGACAAGGCACAGAAGTGTCAAGAAACTGTCTAAAGTACATAATAAAAGTGCTGTAAAGCATGTACAACAGTATTTTTGGTGCAAAGTATGGCAGAAATCTGGTGCAACTGCCTTGATAAATGTGCCCCAATATCCTATATACTGCACATACATACATTATTTGTTTTCAACTTATGCTGAGCACATCAGTTGATATAGGTTTACATAAAGGGGTTGTCTCGCTACAATGATTGGGTTTTAATTAAAAGATCTTTAAAAAACAAGCAGCTTTGCAATATATGTTCATTACAAATGTCCTACTGATTTTGAGTTAGCCCTGTAAGTAGTAGTACATCAGCTTCTCAAATCTCTATAGCAGCTGACCTGTTGATCTTTATCTCACTGGCTGTCAGGTCTGTATGACTCATCAGCCTCTGAATACAGGTAGAAGCAGAGAGCCCCTCCCACACAGAATGCTTCTGTAGTGGAGGGAGGCGGAAGGCTCTGGCTTCTGTGTCTGTGCTGCCTGGATTAACCCTGTGTGTGCCTGCTTCCTCCTGCTCTCTACACAGATTGAAGAACGCAGAGGTGAGGCTGATCAATAGATGTGACAGCAGTGACCCTGTGTGTTACTATAATCATGATGTGTCTGTGGAACTGTGACTATACTAATACTATACAGATCAGGGGGCATGTGAATGCTTCATGCTCTGCTGTACTAGTGACACATCCTGAGTATAGTAACACTTCACAGCTGCCCTGTGTCTGTTCTGACAGGGTCTGTTTGTTGCTGGAGATGTGCAGATTTGTATGCTGAGCAGGGGGTATAGGAACACTTGCATCCCCCCTGCTCTGCTATTAGCATACACAGCTTCACAGACCTCTGGCTCCACACTCATAGATCAGCCCTCTCTCTCTATGTCTCCGTGGAGCTAACAATACAGCTGATCCAGGAGCCTGCAGTAGACCTAGGCAGGCACACACAGGGTTAACTCTGGCAGCAAACCCCCTCGCCCCCCCCCTGCTGTATAGAAGTTACTGAGGAGAGCTGTCTGTGTGCTGAGGGGAGGGGGGAAGAGGGAGGAGAAGAGGCAGACAAGAAGCACGCCCCTGAATTCAACTGGAAGGCACAGAGATAGGCTAAAAGCTTGTAATGAGACAACTGTGCAAATTCATTGTTGTGGCAAGGTCTGGTGTCTAGCTTTATATCACTTACATACATTTGCTTTAGATACATAGCAATTGATGGTAAGATACTTCTGCGTTTACTGGAATTTTACATAACAATCATTATTGCCATTTCATAACTAGATGGCTTTGTTTGATATATTTTGTTACATAATCTGCCCAAGGTTGTGATCACTAGTTTGCATCAGTAGACTATTGTATTCCAATGTTTTAACTGTTCATGATTTTAAAGCTCTAAGAAAATCATTAAAGGGGTTGTCTCACTACGAAGATCATAGTTGAAAATGTGGGGACCAAAAATCTAAGGATTAGAGAACGGGCTGGTTTACATGTGCTTAGCAACGGTGTTTGTTTACTGGTCAGGGATGCATTCTGTCCTGCACAGGTCGTGCACATGCAAAGGAAAGGCAGTGAAGAGGAGGGGCAGGGATGTGTGTATTGGCAGGCAAGGAGGAGAAGCAGTGAGAGGACATGCAGGGGGGTTGTGTGTATTGTATCCTCTTCACTGCCTCTCCTCCATCCCTGTGGCTGCCTATACACACATCCCTGTGGCTGCCAATACACCCTCCCCCGCTCTTCACTGCCTCTTGTCCCTGCATGTCGCTGCCAATACACACAACCCCCCTGCATGTCCTCTTACTGCTTCTCCTCCATGCCTGCCAATACACACAACCCTGCCCCTCCTCTTCACTGCCTTTCCTTTGCATGTGCACGACCTGGGCAGGACAGAATGCTTCCCTGACCAGTAAACAAACACCGTTGCTAAGCACATGTAAACCAGCCCGTTCTCTAAAACTGTAGCACTTTGCCAATAGTAACCAAGGACGTACATCCTTAGATTTTTGGTCCCCACATTTTCAACTATAATCTTCGTAGTGAGACAACCCCTTTAAGTCATTCTGATGTAAAATGTATATGTATGTTGTGGAGATAAACGTTAAAAAAACACTCCTCATGTTTAGTGAAGGGCCATGCAATCAGAAAGTTAAAAGGGGTATAGCAATTCTGATGGCAGTCATATGAACACATAGAGGGACATGTATGAACGGGGCTGCGCTAGAAGTCTGGTGTATTTTCAGCCCGATATCAGGTGCAGCCCCGTTCGCTTCACTGAAATCCCTCCCGTATGCAATTATCTGGTGCATTACAGAGCACAAGCGGTACTTTGTAATGTGCCTGATGTATGAAGCTATAGATTTATAGCTTCAGTATGGCAGTTCTAGGCGCATTACTGCTGGAACAGGTATACCACTTTCAAAGTGGTTTACCTGAGCCAGAAATGTCATCCTAGCGCTAGAATGCACCTGATTTACAGTATGACCCGCTGTAGAGCAGGTTCATAAATCAGGCGCATTTTATGCTAATATGATGCGCATGAAATTTTGCATTGAAATGCCATATTTCATACATGCCGCCATAATGATAGTTGTATATAAAAGGGCTAATAGGATTCTTCTCCTTTTTCGGGAGTGTGCAGCTCATTTTTCCAACACTCCCTCATTTTTATGCTGAGGTTTGATAGATCCCATGAAGTGTCTGCATGGTAATGAGCTTATTGACAAGGCAGAGCAACACACTTGAACTAACAACTCAGAACTAGAATCTTTTGGTGTTTTCTTATACTGTAATTCTTAGGGCATGTCACCACAGCAAGGGTTTTTGGACGGTTTTTCCGACGGTTTGCGGTTGTAGAAACCGTCTGAAAACCTGAAACAAACTCTCTCCCATAGACTTCAATAGAAAAACTGCCCATTAGTCCCCACTGAACGTTTTTTCCGCCGGGTGGTTTATCAGACCTCCGGTGGACCGCAAAACATTGCACATGTTCATTCTTCCGACCGGTTTCTAGACGGAAAATTAACATTGGAGTCAATCTAAACTGCTCAAAACTTAGCGAGCGGTTTTTTGTGCTGTTTTTGGCGTGGTATTGGGTGGTTTTCGTTTTTTGCAATAAAAAAGTGAAGAATGATCCCACCTATAGTAGGTGTGTTTTTGGAGGTACTTTTGCACTTTTTTTTTTTACACAGGAAGGTCCTGCAAAGCACTTCAATGTGAACAAGTCTATAAATCCTCGTTTTAGCATAAACGAACCAAATTTTTATGCTGTTAACATGCACATGTGCTCAAAGTGAAAGTGAAAAAGTTGGCCTTTTGTGCATCATTGTTAAGTTGTGGAGACAAAAAAAAATCACATGGTTTCTTGCACCAATCAGGAATACTTTTGCACTCAGTACACTTTTCAGCTTGAAAAACAGTTCAAAAACTGCTGGGAAAACCTGGGCAAAATCAGTGACAAAAACAGTTAAAAAACCGAAAACAGCTGAAGAAACAAACCGTTTTTTGTGACAAAAAGGGATTGCGGACGGTTTTTCAGACGGTTTGCAATACCGCAAACCGTCTAAAAAAAAACGTCCGCAAACGAACACACCGGGCTTCTATGGAAAACCCGTGCAGCAATCTATGAACATGTTCATTCTTCCGTCCGGAATATGAACATGTGAATCAGAAGGAGGAGAGCTTTTCTCCGCTCATTGCGGAGAAAAGCCGTCTCCCCTGCGACCGCGGGGACGGCACACAAACCGGACAAATACCGACCGGTATTTGTCCTCTGCCATGTATACGGGCCCAAACAGTCCAAAAACAGTCCAAAAACCACTTGAAGGTCTCATCCTCACGGCAAAGGACAAATACCGGTCGGTTTGCGGCCGGTATTTCAGACGGTCTGCAAAACCGCACACCGTCTGAAAAACTGACCGCAAACCGGTGCCGTGGGGACATGCCCGAAATGTGAGGCAAAAACAGAGTTGTTTTTGTCCTTTGCCGTTTGAACGCACCCTTAGGCTATATTCACATGGCGTAATTGCGGGGCGCTGATCGGTGTGTACTCCCGCGACGTGGGGGGGGCAGACAGCCCGCCAGCCCCATAGACATGTCACTTATCTCCCCGGGTGTACAATACGATCGTATTGTATGCCCGGGGAGAGGAGGCGTAATACATGGTTCTCTATGAGAACTATGGATTACCGTAATTTTGGCACACATCTCGCTCGTATTAGAGCGCAAATATAATGCGAAATGCATGCCGAAATTAGCCCGTGTGAACATACCCTTATAGTTAGGCCTCTTTCATACTTGAGTATTTTGGTAATTATTTTGTAATAATATTTGTGAGCCAAAGCCAGAGTAGGTCCAAAATGGAAGACATGCAAGTTCTTCAAGTTTACTTTTTCTACTTGTAGGCTCCATTCCTGGTTCCTGCTAATAAATATTGATGTAAAAAAAACTGTTCCAAATATAAGTGTAAATGAGGTCTTAGAAATGACAGGTCCATCTTTGTGGTGATGGAGATTGTTAAATTTTTACAATCTGGATTATATTATTTGAAACAAATGTAACTGAAAAGGGGTAAGGTTCCTCATCAGGGAGAGGCATTACATACTGTAGGTATGTAGAGACTTCTATACCATAGTTGCTCCACTGAAATGTAAATATATTTAAATTAGCTCAACAGAAAAGCATGAGGAATCTACAGCATTCCTCAAGTCACATCCAACCAAAAACTGCACGTTGCATTAGAACCAGTTCATACCAGTATGTAGAAAGGCCACAGTACTACACAAGAGAGATTGCTCAAGTGCAAAAATACTGCTAACCAACTACTCATATTCTGGCTATCCATGACAGGGGTGATTGCTAGTATTACAATTGCACATAGATATGGCTTATATAGGATGCCAGTTATACGGTTATATGTGGGGCACCATGCTGGCTTAAAGTCAATTATTGACCCCCTTACTAATCGATTGAGGGGGTTGCTCATGTGAACATAAAAAGCTCTTCTTGATATTGAGCTGAAGTTCATAACTGATGAATGTAGCAAGCTTGGGAGATTAATACACACAAGACATGCAATATTGTCTCGAGAATCAATCTTTATTTATTATCAGCCTACAGGAGGTTTTTATCGCTAAGTAAACAAATAAGGCTTTATGCCAAAAAGTATATGCTTTAAGACATGCAAAGTTATTTTCTTGTTGATTATTTGTTGATAGTTAGTGTGTTCTTAAGGTCAGCAATTCACTAGACATACAATGTGTGAGCAGCTTGTGATACCCTTCAGAAGATTAAGCTTCCAGTTACAGGGCGGTCAGCAAATTCTTACTAAAGAAGAGACAAAATGGGGGAGTTAAAAGAAAATGATTTCCTTAACAATTTCCTCCTTTCTGTGGGTGAGCATAAAATTTCTGCAAGAGCATCATATCTTAATAGCCCTTTTTTAGGAATTAGAAAAGTTATCCTCTCCCTGTATTCCGAATCTTCACCATGAGAAGGTGGCGATGCCCATGTCCCATTCCTAGAGCCCTGAGTCCTATTCTCTCCCTCAGATGAATTCTCAATGTTGATGCTCTGAGGACATTGTATTTCACTTCCATAACCTTGAATCACCCATGTGCTGACTGGTATTGGTCTATTTGAAAAGGCAGGTCTTTAATCTTGAAGTATAATTTACCAGATTTCAAAACTGTTGTCAATAAGAAATTTATTAAGAATATTATTAGAGACTGAAACAACTAGTCAAGTATTTTAGTACAGTGGGTGAGCAGACAGTGAAGATGTCTTACCAGTGATGTGCAGTTATATCTTGTATATCTGAAACTAAGTTACGTTAGGATGTGCCCTCTAATGTGTTTCAATAGTTGCTCATTGTCATGGAGAAGGTCTTGAAGCATACCTAAACGTAATGAAAAATTATAATCTATGGTATTTATGTGAAATACTGGGATGATTACTAAGTCCTTATCATGAGTGAACACAAAGGTCTGGTTATCCCACACCATATGTGTGGCATTATGTAGGTAACCAGAAAATGGAGTAGAAAGGTTCAAAGGTAAAGTGTTCTGATATCATCAGTGACCATACAAACGTGTTGGGGACTGATTTCAAGACACTTCCATCCGAAGGGAATGGAAATCCTGGTACAGCTTATCTGTAGGTACCACAGAATAGTCTCCTGAAGGCTAGCTATCATGTTCTGTTTGTTATGGCTATCTTTGAGCTGCTTGATTGGCTGCTGTGTCAGCTCTGTTATTTCCTTTTGCTTACCCAGAAGCTGCCCATGTGTGTGCTTTGACTTTTACTTTCCAGACTAAGGTGGGTAGTTGTAGGGCTGTTATGCATTTCTGAATGCTTTGTGCATTTAATTGGTTTGCCATTGAAAGTAAGGAAGGATGTAACTTTGCAGATTGAACTATAATCATGTGCTACTCCAAAGGCATATGTAATGTCTGCGTAAATGTTTGCAGTGTGTCCCGCGGCCAACTCACATGCTCAGCAAGCGCGATGAGCTCCGCCTCCTGTACTGACAGGTTAGGTGAGGTAAAGTTCTAGATATTACCATGTCATTGTCCACTGCATAGCCAGTGTAGGTCTGGCCATTTTCACCATAGCGAGAACCATCCACAAAGAATTCAAAATCTGGGTTTTCTGAGGAAAACCAACAGTTTCTTGTTCCATTAGAGCTAGGTAATCATACTCATACAGAGACAGCATTTACTGCTCAAAGGTCGTGTACCATTCTGTAAGTCTGTTGTTGTCCCTTTATCAATATATCAAAGACAAAAGTGAACCTCCATAGAAAATATTAAAATATAACTTTTAATGGAAAAAATCTAAAAACTCACCTACAAACACCCTAACTCCAAACATTAAATGTCCCAACCTAAACAGAGCGATTGCCCTAAGAAGAGTGCTCCCGTACTCAAATCTTTCCCTTTAAAAAGAGACCCTTGCTGTTCCTCAATTCCTAGAAGATAAAAGAGGAGAGGGTAGCTAATAGTAATGAGCATGGGCAAAGATGAGTCACATTATGTATACCACAAAATACAGATAAGAACATAACCAATGGAGATGAAGACCAATAGGACTCTTCAACTAAGCACAAATATAAAAATTGTTTAGTACAGAGATAGTAAATTGCCTAAATAAGTATGCAGAGATATAGTGGCATGCTATAAATAATTTTCTTTCTTAGGTACCACTTTACAAAAACTTGTTTTAAAGAAAATTAAAAAAATTATACCTCCAAGCTTTTCCTTAGTGAACAAAAATCATCGGGGAGGGAAAAAACCCAGGAAAAAATTTAGCTTTTTTTGCATGGAGAACAAGATTAACAATTATTTGCATGTTGCATAGACTCAAACCTGAAATACAATTTCTGAAATGTTTTGAATAAATAGAAAAAAAATGAAAGTTTTTTACACAGCACCAGGTAATGGTTATGTTCACAGTGTCTTTTGAAAATATTAGCTCATAAAATTTTGCTTTCTGTGAAAAACCAACGTCCCCTTTTGTAATTCAACCCATGATAGCCTTGGGGGAGATTGTTGGGGGTTTTAATTCCAGCCCCATACGAATCTGAACTACTGGAACTGTAATTTATTTGTCCTTTTATCACTTTCTTCTTGCCTGGGGACAGCGGGGTGTTAGGGGCAAGTAAAAAAAAAAACCTTTAAAGGGGTTGTCTCACTACATTGATTCACCTCACCTCAGTCTTCTTTTCTTGGTTTCATTTTGAATTCAGGGGTTTTTTTTAGGTTTACTGGGCTGAAGTAGAAGCCAGGTCTGGCTTAGAAACCCAGTGCTGGAGCCTATTGAGGCTGAAAGGCTGTAGTTTATAGCGCCTGAGGAGCTGATGCAGCAAATAAAGGGGGGATTTCTGAATGGGGGTACCGTTAATGGAATATATTGCAAATGCTTGTTTTTGCGATCTTTAACTAAAAAGCAATCCTTGTAGTGAGACAACCCCTTTAAGTATGGATTTATGCCTTTAAATGTGCAAGTGTTAGTCAATGTCATGGAGTAATCAGTTCCGGGTGCTTTATCATTATAACATTTATAAGTCACATGTTGCCTTGGACTGTTTTGATTTACCCTTTCCTATGCACTTCACCATACACTCTTTCCCACTGTCTTGCCTGTTCTGCAAATCCCTTTATCCTATGACCATCCTCTGTGCTGTCTTCAAAACCTGTCTCAAGCCTGTGGATCTAAAATCCCTGTTTTTGGCATCCCTGTTTTTTTTCAATATCCAATGACATCTCTTAACTGCTTCCTGGCCTTCTCTCTTTTACTATCTGTATTGATGTTTCTCTGTGGATTTCCCACTTCCCCTCTTACTTTGGAAATTCCCCATCCTGTTTCAGACGTGTATACTGTATATGTTAGTTATATCTTGGTGAGGTACACCAGGCACACACTTTCCTTCACTGGAACTCCATCCAGACTCCTCTTTCCTTGATTGAGGCAGCGGAATCCCCCCTAAATTTTTTTCTCAATTCTTGTCGGGTTCAGTCTTATCTTTTCCTTTCTCTTTTCCCCTTGGGAGATGGCTGACCCTTCCTGTAATCAACAACAGTTTTCCATGTAAGCACACAAGAGAAGCTTCAATAACACAATCATGAAGGCAAGATTCTCAGCAATGGCAGAATCCATAAAATGACCCCAAGATAATCCACCTCAATACAATAACCCTGTGGGAGTGGAAAAACATCTCACCCAGTCATGGACAGGCACTCTCATAGAGGGACAGGGTAAATGGAAGAATAAAGCTTCTTATCTCGTGGTCACTTTAAAGTCTGTCCGTCTTGGAGGAGCCCTCCTTGAGGTCCGGGTTGAAGCAGTTTTGTGTGCCGACCTGTTTGGGCAGCAATTTCTGTGAGCGCAAAAGGACTCTTCTTGGTATTGATGTGGAGTTTCTAATTGAAGAATGTAATGAACTCAGGAGTTTAATACATACCAGACATAAAAGGACAACATGTATGGGGCTGCGCCAGGAGTCTGGCGTCCTTTCAGCAGAAAACCTGGCGCAGCCCTGTTCTCTAGATTTATAATCAGACGCACTCCAAAATTAGGCACATTATGAGGCGCTTGCGGTACCTTGTAATGCGCCTGAGATCGGGGAGGTGTTCTGGAGGAGTGTCGCACCACATCCGTATGAGTCTACCCATTTATGACTGGTGGATGGCAAACTGGGCATTACTACTGGAACAGGTAGACCAAGTTAAAAATGGTTTACCTGAGAAAGTGCCTAATCTAGGACTTTGTTGAACAGGTTCTAAATTAGGCGCATTCACCCTACTAAGCCGCAAAAAAAAATTTTTCCCCGGGGCCAAAAAACATACATGTGCCTAGTGTTTAAGCTAAAACTTGTTTTTTTTTCCATAGGGGGAAGGTTTTTGTAGCCAAGTAGACAAAAACAGTTTTATGCCTAAAAGTGTATGTTTTAAGACATGCGCAGTGTAAGTTATTTTCTTGTAGATTATTTTCTTTTGTTAGGTGGTTTTATGCGTTTTTTTAATCCTATTAATAGTTACTTTTGTTTACGGTTGAAAAAGACACGGGCCCTCAATTCAACCCCGGGTGGGGAAAATGTGGGTGATGGGAGAAAGGAGACAAGGACTTTAAGCCCCGCCCCCACCCCTGGTTAATGCCCTGGAACCCCTGGGAAGAATGTTTTTCAATCTGAAAAAAATTTTGAAAAACGTTTCTTTTTAAAACGAAATCCAAAGACATCCCCAAAGTGTATTTCGTACCCAAATTTTTAAAGTTTTCTGTGCACCCGAAAAAAACCCTCTTTTTTTTTTAAAATGGGGGTGTCTGATGGGGTAAAACGGTTCAAAAATTGACTTGTAAATCTTAGATTGGTTTCCTTTAAAATTGCTTTTCCAAAAGACGTATGTAAAATATGCATCTTTCTTAGTGTTTTTTTTGTTTCAATGTAAAACATTTTAAAGATTGTTGAAAAAACTTTTGGGGTCTTTTTTCCCCTTTGTATGAAAAAACGTACACGAAACATAAAAAAAAAAACCTGCGTGGAACACCCCCTTAAATTGTGGTTTTTAAACCCAAGGTCGGGGAATTCCAGGCGTACTCCGTGATAAGCAAATTGTTAAGTTGAAAAAAAGAAAAGTTTTTTCATTAAAACAAAAGGGATTTCCTTTACACCCGCATTTCCCAAAATTCCCCAACCAAAATGGATTTCCCCTTGCCCCTAGTTTTTTAAAGGGGGAAAAACCCGGGCATACGGGAAAAATATCAAATAAAAGGAATTATTGATATTTTGGCCAAAAACACAAACTCAAAACCCCACACCCAAGGGGCCCTAAATTGCCCTGGCGAATCCCTACAATAACTTTACTAGCAATTAATATTGTATGTTGGGGAACCACTTTTCTAGAAATTTTCCCCCCATCCCACCAAGGATACCCAAACTTTTACATAAGGGAAATACGTTACAGTATAACTAACACTCTGTTTTAAGCCCTTAATCTTTTTTTGAAATTTTTAATATTTCAGTCACCTCCCCTCATGGAAAGTAGGTTTTGTAAATGGTTTTTTTTAAATCATTTTTTTTAAATTTTAAAAGAAATTTTCCCTGTATGGTAAAAAGGGAAATTTCTGCATATTGGTGAACTAGTTCATATCCAATGAGCAGTTTTTTTACTAGGTAATTGCCCCCCTTGTGGATGGGTGTGTCAGCAATTTTTCATCAGTAATATGCACCTGTGCAATTTCTCCGATGTAGCACTGGGGCTTTTATTGCCTCCTATTGCCATTGAACTGCAAGTATGGTGTCGTGTTTCTGCGTTTTTAAGTAATGTCCCATTTATTATGTGATTTTTTTTTTAACAACAAATGCTGAGAAAACATTAGTTTGTGGTTAGATTCCATCAGATAGATTTTGGTCACAACTGTAAAAAAGCTTCTGTTTAAATAGATTGAAACAGAATCATTGTAGATAATAACAAAATGAAACGACTGAAACACAAAAAAAAAAATTAAGAAATAGTGGCAGCAAACTTACATTATATACCCCCCAAAAAATATTGTAAATGTTTATTTCTATAAAAATAAATAAATGTGAGTCATAATAAGTATGTTAGAGATTCAGTTCAAGTGACCCTTGAACCAAATATTGGGCCCCACTCAAGCGTGGTAAAAGAAAGGGACAGACACATAGTAGTAACTGGATGTCCAGAACCTCTGCTGAAGATGCTTCCTGTAGTCTAGAGGTGCCAATATAGGCCTTACCACAGGGTTGGTCAAAAGGACAGGATGCAAGGGCGTAACTACCGGGGTAACAGACCTAGCAGCTGCCACGGGGCCCGGGCCTTAGGGGGCCTGGGCCCCGGTGCAGCTGCTACCACTTCTGCTACCCCGGTAATGCTGCTCCTGTGCCCGCCAGTAATGAACATAACTGTTGTTAGAGTGCGTCGCATCGGATGAGCGTGGACCGAGGTAAGTAAACTATTTCTTATTTTACCTGCCTGTATGCCCCCCAAACCTGCCTATATACCCCCTTAAGCCTGCCTATATACCCCCTTAAGCCTGCCTATATACCCCATTAAGCCTGCCTGTATACCCCAAAACCTGCCTATATACCCCCCCGGGCCTGCCTATTTACCGCCCCTAATCCTGCCTAAATACCTCCGAGCCTGCCGATATAACCCCTAAGTCTGCCTGTTATACCCCCAATGCCTGCTATATTCCCCCCAAGCCTGTCTATATAGCCCCCTAAGCCTGCCAAATTACCCCCAAGCCTGCTATATACCCCTAAGCCTGCCTTTTATACCCCCAAGCCTGCCTATATACCCTCCAAGCCTGCCTATATACCCCCTAAGTCTACCTGTATATCCCCCCCAAGACTGCCTGTATACCCCCCAGGCCGGCCTATATAGCCCCCACAAGCCTGCCTTTATAACCTCCTAAGCCTGCCTGTATAGCCCTGGCTGCCTTTACCCCCTAACCCTGCTTTTTTTTAAGCCTGCCTATATAGCCCCCCTAAGCCTGCCTATATAGCCTCCCATAAAGCCCCGCCTATATAGCCCCTTGTCCCCAAAAAAACTTGCCTGCCTGTATGCACCTCTTTTAGCCTACCTGTCTACTTTATTGGGGCCCTTAGTTACCTAAAACACCTGCCTACCTTTCCTTTTGACCCTTATAGCCCTCCTAAACCCTGTCTACCTGTATGGCTCCCTATAGCTACCTAACCCTGCCTGTCTACCTATTTAGCCCCCTATAGCTACCTAAACCCTACATGCTTGCCTGCCTATTTGGGGCCCCCAATAGCCTATTTACCTACCTGTCTACCTATTTGGGTCCCACCTATAACCTAGCTACTTGGGGCCCTCCTACAGCATACCTACCTACCTGGGGCCTAAATACTGCCTATCTAGTACCAATCTACCTACCTGTAGCCTAATTACCTAACCAACCTATCTAATGGGGGTCTACCTGCCTATGTGATTTGGAGGAGTACAGGCCATAGCTGTAACACAATCTCCAGGGGGTGGAATTCTCTGTTCCCTCCCCTCTTAGGAGACTGGCCTTTAAGCAAAGGGCCTGTACCCACTCTCCCACCCTTGGAAAGTTTGTACAGAGGTGGGGGGCAGTGAGGAAGGTGCTGGAAAAGTCTGGACCAGATGCAGAACAAAAGGGAAAGTCAACGACTCAGTAGAGAAATATCACGTGAGTCACAAGATGTAACTGCACTATAATCACTTATATGTCTGCCAAGCCTGTTTAGACCTATCTACCACTATATGGTCACTGTATGGAGGTAATATGCAGTCTGTAGGGCACTTGTGTACACTGTTATTTACCACTATATGGTCACTGTAATATTGATCTTTATTCAGTAATAGTATCGGGGTATTATTCAGTCACTATGTGGTGGTAATTTGTGGTCATGTTCTGGCGGTTTAATCAGGTTCCTATGTAGTATTGTTATTAGTAATGTTGGTCTTGGTATAGTGGGATTTGTTTGGTAGCAGTATGATGGTGATATCTATGGTGAGGTAATGACTCCTTGTATTATGTAGCAACTGCATGACTTAAGAGGTCCCGGTAAATGTTCGTGGTCGGGGAAGGGGGGGCTCCCATCCAAAAGTTTACTATGGGGCCCAGGCTTCTCTAGTTATGCACCTGACAGGATGGCGGATAAACACCTAATAGGATCTCAGGACCAACAGCTCTGACGTTGCCTACTGGTCTGACTTAACTCCATACTCACTATCTCTGTTCTGTGTAGCCTGTGACAGCTACACGTGACACTCCATGTGCTTACCACCTGCTGACTGCATTAAGAATCTGGACAGGTGTCAAATTGCTGCAGCACCCTGTCTATGCACTCACTCTGTACTCTGTAGCTACTCACTGCACACTCCCCATGTGGTGGTTCAGACACTTCTATTTATGGACCCAGCACTGCTCAACGGCTTCACGACTTGCCAACCCTAACAATGAGATCACAGTTCCTGCACAGCAGCATGGTTACAGTGCTACACAGTATTGGCAGTCATCATCTTTAGCATTAAAGAAGCAATTCCTGTGAACAAAGCAACGTATTAACATTAAGTTTAAAATTGACTCTAACAGAATGGGTATAAATTAGTATATGTTACCTTGTTAAAGTGGTTGCATAGTGGAGTAAAATTCATCTTAAATGGGGAAAGGGTGGGGAAAAAAGAAAAAAAGTTATACTTACCTACCTTTCTCGCAGCGCTTGTTTCAGAGATCCCATTGATCCGCTCCTCTTCACTTCCAATTTCTCATCCAAATTTATAGCAGCACTAACAATGAAGAGGAGCAGGTCCTGGGGAGCTCAAGAGTGGCAGCAGCAGGGGACAGGTAGGTAATTATTTTTTCTCTGTTAGACAGCCCTTTTGGAACAATAAGGCCAGGTTTACATGGTGTATAGCGGCGTGTACCTGTGTGCAGTGCTATACGCATGTTGTTGGAAAGTACATGTCACTTCTTTTTACGATCGCACAGTACGCGCCGTGGAATACATTACAAAATCACAGCACTCAATGAGTGCTATTATTTTACCGTATTTGCGTGCCGTACTAAAGGCTCATTGCAGTGCAATAATGCGCCGAAGTACATCCTGCAAATATGCCATCTGAACATACCCTAGCAGTGTAATGCAAAGCAAAAAAGTTCAACTCAGGTGCACATTTTTAAAAGCTTTGGGGTACCATAGTGCAGGGAGCTTACAATCAACTACCATTTACAAGTGGTTAGAGAGGAAATCTAGTATGTTAGTGAAAGAGTTACTTTGCTTTTTAAATCTCACAAACCTATTTATCAGAAATTTTAGATGTCATTCCTTTATCACAGGCTGCTCTCTTATAGGGAAAAATAAATAAAGATTTGCAGGTTGTGGTCTTAATGGAACATTTTAAGACACAGAGGGAGAGAAAGGAATGGAAATATAAGTTAATGCAAAAATGTAAAACTATGCAATTAGGACTTAATATTCATGCATGTTTCATGTTACACTATGTATGAACTGTGAGGATCACAAATCACACCTGATAGCAAACAGATAACAGGAAGAGTTAATGATCCTCCTGTCACACGCCCCACAAGTTTCCAGATCGTTTATTTATTGACCTGTTGTAAATGATTTCTCCACTTATATTGCATTTTGTTATTTTTAAGGATTCTAAGTTCCTTTGAAGGTCCATGTCTTTTGTGTATAAAAAGTCTGTACATTTATAACATCATGTCTGAAGAAGAGAGCTAGTACTCCCGAAAGCTCACCAACACATATACTCTGTTAGCCTCTAAAAGGTATCGCCTGATTTCTTCACTCTTCTACTACTTTCTATGGCTAACATGATACAAAATTATAGTACTAGGGAAAAATAAAGAAAAACATTTGACAGATTTTCTTTAATAGAAATGATAATAGAGGTATGGTATTACTGTTTAGACCAAAAGTATTCAAAGTTATTTATTAAACTGCATACTCAGTGAACCCACCTAAATTAAATGAAAGTTGGCTGAACCTGTTGGTTTCAAAACGATGTAATGTGTTTTGGGTATCTCCTGAGGAGGAGTCTGGCCGTGGCTTATTCACTGCTCCATGCTGATATAAACATGCACACAGCCAAGCATGAATGATAATGGTGGAGTCGGAAGTAATAACTGTTAGCAATCAAGCATTTGGCTGACAGCTATTTAAAGCATGGCAAATGCTTGTTTTAGTTAATAACTGCATTTCTTATTAATGGGAACCAGTCACATAGATTATGCCCCCCTTGCTGAGGACAGTAAAAGCTATTGACAGACATGCTGTTTTCAGCGCTGTCCCTTATTCTGTAGGATACTGTAGTTTCAGAGCATTTAATGCTGAAATCTTGCAGTTTGCAGCCTGTCCTGCCGGTGAAGAGTCCACTTAATACATGAGCAGGTTTTAGCCCTGCCCACTTAATGCTCACCCTGCCCACCTGTTGGTTATTCACAGGTATCAATTTATTCAAAGCAAGGGTACATTCACATGACATATTTGCACGGCATATTTCAGCACATAATTGCGGCGAAATACGCTCCTGCAAATATGGTGAAAAGAATGCTGCTAGCAAAATCATTGCTGTCATTCAGATGATAACGATGTAATGTGACCTGTCACTTCTCTCGGGCACTTACACACCAAGAAAAAGAAAGGTATACGAGACAGAGAACTATCTTGCATTAAAAGTATGCGCAGTGCAGCAGGGTTTTTTTAACAGCGCTAATGCATGCGTATTGCGGCGTTTACGTTCAGAAAGCATGTTGGGGCGTGCACATGTACACAATGCAATATGCCTTTATCAGCGCTGTTGAAAGAACGCTCTGTCTACAGCTCTCTGCCTCGTATACCCTTCTATTTCTCGGTGTGTAAGCTCCGGAAAGAAATGACATTACACGCCAAGAAATACAAACGTAAAATCACTGTTGTCTTAACGGCGATGGTGATTTTACTAGTAACATTCTTTTTAACATATTTGTGTGGTGTATTTCGCTGCAATCACGCACCAAAGTACGCCCCACTAATACACCATGTGTCTGTCTCAGTTAGGAACAGTATAGCTGATATGCTGCTGTAGAACCCCCCACAGCCTAACCAGGAAGTGGGAGCCTGAAGCTACTATGTAAGCAGCATGGTGAGAACACCCCTTTAACCTCTTAAGCCCAGACCTGAAAAGTACTTAAAGGGGTTGTCTCGCTACAATGATTGGGTTTTAATTAAAAGATCTTTAAAAAACAAGCAGCTTTGCAATATATGTTCATTACAAATGTCCTACTGATTTTGAGTTATCCCTGGTAGTAGGAGTACATCAGCTTCTCAAATCACTATAGCAGCTGACCTGTTGATTTTTATCTCACTGGCTGCCAGTGCTGGTGATGTCATCAGCTTCTGAATACAGGTCAGAGAACTGAGCCCCTCCCGCACAGTATGCTTCTGTAAGGAAGGGAGGGGGAGAGCTCTGGCTTCTGTGTCTGTGTGGATTAAAACCCCGTGTTTTGCCTGCTCCCCCTGCTCTCTACACAATGAGGAGAGCAAAGGGGGAGGCTGATCTGTGGTCAGTAGATTGATAGCAGTGAAGTGTGTTACTATATATCATGATGTGTCTGTGGAGTTTTGACTATACTAATAGAACAGATAGGGCGGGCATGTGAACGGTTCATATCCCTCCCTGCTCAGCTGTATTAGTGACACATCGTGATTATTAGTAACACACTTCACAGCTGCCCTGTGTTCTGTTCTGACAGGGTTTGTTTGTTGTTGCTTGAGATGTCCTGGAGATTTGTATGCTAAGCAGGGGGTATGGGAAAACATTGCATCCCCCCTGCTCTGCTATTAGCATACACAGCTTCACAGACCTCTGGCTCCATAGCCACTCATAGATCAGCCCTCTCCTGTCTCCTGAATCTGTGGAGAAGAGCAGCACAGTGCAGCTGATCCAGCAGTGAGCAGCAGATCTAGGCAGGCACACACAGGGTTAACCCTGGCAGCAAACCCCCTCGCCCTCCCTGCTGTATAGAAGTTACTGCAGTCAGAGGAGGAGAGCTGTCTGTGTGCTGAGGGGGGGGGGGCAATGGGGTGGAGAAGAGGCAGACAAGAAGCACGCCGCTGAATTCAAAAATCCTATGCTGCCAGACACATTGAAGTAGGCTGAAAGCCTGTAGTGAGACAACTCCTTTAATGACCATCACATTTTTTTTGTTTTTTCCTCCCTGTGTTTCAATTCATAACTGTTTTTCTTTTTTCAATGACACAGTTGTATGAGGCCTTGATTTATGCGGGAGAAGTTGTACTTTTTGGGAGCAAAGCTTGAGTTCACATATAAAGTATTGTAGAATTATTTTCAATTAGTTTTTTTTTTTTAAATATGATTTTACACCATTCACATTTCACACTAAATAACTTGTTAGATTAATCCTACAGGTTATTATGGTTGTGTAGATGCCTAATATGTATAGTTTTTTTTGTGTAATGTAGGCGCAATATTTTTTTAATAAATATTTATTTTATTATTTATTTTATTTTTTTCTACACTTTTTTTATGTATTTTACATTTTTTTTTTAGAATCCCATGAAGGGATAACTATTTTACTTTTTTTTTTTACACTTAGTAATGTAAGAGCATATTCATATATGCTAATACATTAGACTCTGTGTCATACTGTGTGCCTACTCTAGGTCCCCAGGGCTGACGGTACAGACATTCTCTGGGCTCCATTGGGTCACCGGGAGTCCTGATCAACCGACGGAGGAGAAAAATGCCCTTTGATTATGCAGCGGTCACAGACCACGGCAATAAAATGGTTAAGCGCCAGAGATTGGAGGTTTCTTCTGCTTCCCGGCGCTTACAGAGAATGCTCTAGGAGCAGGGCTGTTAAGTACAGCTCTGTTTCTAGCGTAGCTGTGGTCCTAGGAGACGCAAACCCCTTCCGTTTTTAAGGGGTTAAATAAGTAAATACTTCTACGTCATATAAACAGCCCTTAAGCTGAACAGAAACACACATATAAATAGATATCTTATGACAAAGATAAACTGATAGCAAAGCAAAGTAGTAACCTAAGTAAGAACTTTTCTTTACATTTAACACATATAAATTTGCATGTTATATAGCCGTTCCAGAATTAGTGTTATTTGCTGTTTAGTACATCAATAGACAGGTGCACTTTCTCTAGAATATGCCATTTCTTAGCCAACGCATGAATTCACACAGATTCACCATGAATAACAGCAGAACTGATCTTCCAGTGGCACAACACTTCTCCAGAGATGACTATTCTGTTGAAGATTTGAAGATTGTGGTTTTAATGGGACATTTTAAGATGCAGAGCGAGAGAAAGGAATGGGAATTTAAATGAATGCAAAAATTTAAAACTCTGCAAAATGGGCTAAATATCCATGCTAGTTTCATGTCACACTATGTGTGAACCTTGAGGGCCACAAAACACACCTGAGAGCAAAGAGATAAGAGGAAGAATTACTGATCCCTCCGTCACGCCTCACAAGTTCCAGATAGTTTATTTCTTGACCTGTTGTAAATGACTTCTCTGCTTATATTGAATTTTATTATTTTTAAAGATTCTAAGTTCCTTTGAAGGTCCATGTCTTTTGTGTATAAAAAGTCTGTCAATTTTCAGTTTCTTGTATAACACCATGTCTGAAGAAGAGAGCTAATACTCTCTAAAGCTCACCATCAAATATACCAAGTTAGCCTCTAAAAGGTATCGCCTGATTTCTTCACTCTTCTACTACTTTCTATGGCTAACACGGTACAACACTTAATACTAGAACAGGGGTGTCAAACTCGTTTTCACCGGGGGCCACATCAGCCTCACGGCGTACCTTAAAGGGCCTTAAAGGGCCGACGTAATTTTAGAACTACTTGTAGGTAGATAAGTGGCTATAAAACCCGCCCCCTGTAGATGACAGTTATATCTGCCCATGTAGGTAGAAATGTATTTTTGACCCCTGTAGCCAGATAGTAATATGCCCTCTGAAGCCAGGTAATATGCCCCAAATAGAAAGGGAGATGCCACACATAAAACCCCGGAATACAGGGAGATGCCCTATATTCCCTCAGTAGCCTTGTAGATGCCCCATATAGTCCCCCAGTAGCCAGGCAGATGCCCCATAGTCCCCCAGTAGCGAGGCAGATGCCCCATAGTCCCCCAGTAGCCATGCAGATGCCCCATAGTCCTCCAGTAGCCATGCAGATGCCCCATAGTCCAACAGTAGCCATGTAGATGCCCCACAGTCCCCCAGTAGCCATGTAGATGCCCCATAGTCACCCAGTAGCCAGGCAGATGCCCCATAGTCCCCCAGTAGCCAGGCAGATGCCCCATAGTCCCCAGTAACCAGACAGATGCCCCATAGTCCCCCGTAGCCAGGCAGATGCCCCATGGTCCCCAGTAGCCAGGCAGATGCCCCATAGTCCCCAGTAGCCAGGCAGATACTCCATAGTCCCCAGTAGCCAGGCAGATGCCCCATAGTCCCCCAGTAGCCAGACAGATGCCCCAGTAGCCAGGCAGATGCCCCAGTAGCCAGGCAGATGCCCCATGGTCCCCAGTAGCCAGGCAGATGCCCCATGGTCCCCAGTAGCCAGGCAGATGCCCCAGTAGCCACACAGATGCCCCATGGTCCCCAGTAGCTAGGCAGATGCCCCATGGTCCCCAGTAGCCACACAGACGCCCCATGGCCCCCAGTAGCCAGGCAGATGCCCCATGGTCCCCAGTAGCCAGGCAGATGCCCCTTGGTCAACTGTAGCCAGGCAGATGCCCCATGGTCCCCAGTAGCCAGGCAGATGCCCCAGTAGCCAGGCAGATGCCCCATGGTCCCCAGTAGCCACACAGATGCCCCATGGTCCCCAGTAGCCACGCAGATGCCCCAGTAGCCACACAGATGCCCCATGGTCCCCAGTAGCCAGGCAGATGCCCCATGGTCCCCAGTAGCCAGGCAGATGCCCCAGTAGCCCCCTCAGTAGCCACACAGATGCCCCATGGTCCCCAGTAGCCAGGCAGATGCCCCAGTAGCCAGGCAGATGCCCCAGTAGCCCCCTCAGTAGCCAGGCAGATGCCCCAGTAGCCAGGCAGATGCCCCAGTAGCCCCCTCAGTAGCCAGGCAGATGCCCCATAGTCACCAGTAGCCAGGCAGATACTCCATAGTCCCCAGTAGCCAGGCAGATGCCCCATAGTCCCCCAGTAGCCAGACAGATGCCCCAGTAGCCAGGCAGATGCCCCATGATCCCCAGTAGCAAGGCAGATGCCCCATGGTCCCCTGTAGCCAGGCAGATGCCCCAGTAGCCACACAGATGCCCCATGGTCCCCAGTAGCCAGGCAGATGCCCCATGGTCCCCAGTAGCCAGTCAGATGCCCCATGCTCACCACAATCCAGCCAGATGACCCATGGACCCCACTAGCCAGGCAGATGCCCCATTGTCAACAGTAGCCAGGCAGATGCCCCAGTAGCCACCCAGATGACCCATGGGCACCAGTAGCCAGGCTTATGCCCCAGCAGCCAGGCTTATGCGCCATGGTCCCCAGTAGCCACACAGATGCCCCATGGTTCCCAGTAGCCAGGCAGATGCCCCAGTAGCCACACAGATGCCCCATGGTCCCCAGTAGCCAGGCAGATGCCCCATGGTCCCCAGTAGCCAGGCCGATGCCCCAGAAGCCCCCGCGGAAGCCACCCAGATGCCCCATGGGCCCCAGTTTCCAGGCAGATGCCCCAGTAGCTAGGCAGATGCCCCAGTAGCCCCCTCAGTAGCCAGGCAGATGCCCCAGTAGCCAGGCAGATGCCCCAGTAGCCCCCTCAGTAGCCAGGCAGATGCCCCAGTAGCCAGGCAGATGCCCCATAGCCCACTCAGTAGCCAGGCAGATGCCCCAGTAGCCAGGCAGATGCCCCAGTAGCCAGGCAGATGCCCCAGTAGCCCCCTCAGTAGCCAGGCAGATGCCCCAGTAGCCAGGCAGATGCCCCAGTAGCCCCCTCAGTAGCCAGGCAGATGCCCCATAGCCCCCTCAGGAGCCAGGCAGATGCCCCCGAATGATTATAAAATTAAAAAACAGTTACTTACCTCGTCTCCGTGCAGCGCGGTCCGGTCCGCTTCGGGAGCTGTGTATGGTGTAAGCAGCGTGACGTCACGGCGCTTACGCCCTCACGCAGCTCCCAGAGATCTTCCCGGTGGCAGAGGCTGCCGGTGAGGAGACCCAGCGTCACAGGAGGCGTGAGCAAAGCGGCGCGTCACGCCCCCTGCGACGCCGTATGTACAGTGCTCACCGAGCGTTCTACATACAAAGGGAGAAGGTGGGAGGGAAACGATCCTCCTGCCTTCTCCTTGTACTAGCTGACTGACTTCGCATGGCTGTGGTAAAACAGCTGTGCGGAGTCAGGGAAATCGCGGGCCGGAAAACACAAGGCCGCGGGCCGGATGTGGCCCGCGGGCCTTGTGCTTGACACCTGTGTACTAGAATATGCCAGTAATTCTGGTTACCAATTTACTACAGCTCATATACTTGTCATCCAGTCTGTTCTATTAAAGAGCAAAAAAATGTAGTGTGAGTCATGCAACTCAGTAGGAAACATCAATCAAAAAATGACAGGGGTGAAGAGTCAAATCTGTCATAAGCCCTCTAGTGGTCTAAATGACACACTCCCCAAAATATTTATTCATACTACCTTATGGCTAGATCCACACAGTACCGGATAAAAAACGTTGGAAAGCCGACCGTTTTTTTCCGATGCACGACCGTGGTTTTTGTCACTGTATTTGCATAAACCGTGGTCAGTTCTCGTTTTTTTGCCGTTAGCCCATTCAATTTATTGTATGGGAAACCGATGACAAAACAGAAAGCGCTGGTGGATTATGCAACATGTTGCTAAAGCTGCCGGCACCAGAAGAGGAGCTTAAAAAAAAACGACCTGTGTAGACTACAGGTTGTTTTTTTTCTATTAAAGTCTTTGTTTCAATTAAATGCCGCCATTGCCAAGATCATAAAAAAAACTTCCATATAAATGTGCTCATATGAATGACATGATACATAAATAGAGTTTACTTTGAGGTATGGTATACACATTGGGTAGATTTACTTAGAATGTTGTTGTATACACCAGTCTAAGTTACAGAAGCTCCAAAATAAGAAGCGACAAATTTATTAAGAAGCATGCGTCTTTATAAATGAGTTGTATGTGTGGCTGCTCATATGCCATAAATTGAGATCTATGTCAGCTATGAGGTGGTGTAGATAAACACTATATCTTACTTCAGTTTCTGGTGTAAATTATAGTAATTCTGTAAGGCCATGGACAACATTGGTTAAGAGATTGTCCATTATTTAAAAAAGAGACTCTTAAAGGGGTTGTCTCACTACAACGATTAGCTTTCAACATGTAGGGAACACTAAATGAAGACGTTTTCCAAATATATTGCTTTGTTCATTTTTTTTGTTGAGGAGCTAAAAATGATTTTATCACCTTCTGAGGGCTTTCTGGTTTCTCTAGTTACCGATCTGTGTGCTTGTTCTTCCCTGCTGTTTGTCTTATCTGATAGCAAGGAGTGAGGTCATCACACAGGTCATGGCACAGAACTGCAGGCAGCTTGAGAGCTTGTGTGTTATCTGATCTTCCAGACAAAATACACTAATTACTACTGTTTACTTTAGCTCTGAAGCTTCTCTGGACCTGGGAGCAGGAGATTGTTTATCTAATCTAGACTAATTAGCAGAAGTCTGGATACAAGGAACTCATATGCTAATTACCCACAGTTTTACCAGGAAGTGACAGGATGCATAAATGAAAGAATGCTGCTGACTATGAATCACCAACTTCAGTGGTCTCTGCCTGTATAATTGGCATGTGACAGCTGAGGCCAGTGATTGGCTGCAAGGTCACATGACAGATTAATCCCTCCTGACCACAAGAGAACTTTTTTAAATAATAGACAATCCCTTTGAAGCCCCCCTATTGAGTCCTAACAAACATTTCTTAATTGCCAATACCACAGCTGTGTAAACTGTTGAGTTAAACATCAGCTATGAAATGTGAACTCGCACTGACATGACAATGTATTATATATCATAATGCATAATGGGAGAAAGCTATCTTTTTCATGAGAAGACACAAAAGTGGACATTTTATATGAGAAACTTGCTTTGTGATCTATGTTTGCAAATCCCGTCTGCACCATATAAAGCACAGTGGTAAAATCTCAAATAGCTCACTGAAGCTTGGACATGCCTGCTAGCTACTTCTATATATAATCTCACTTTCACCTGTTCATGTAGAACATGAATCATGGACTGTCACTGAAGTATGACATGACTTGTACAAGTGCTCATTACATAATAAACACGCCTGTCATAAAATACTATCACCCTCTACATTGTCTTAAAGGGAACCTGTCAGGTAGTTCATGGTGCCCTAGCTAAGAGCAGGATATGATAAAGGGAGAGAAGCTGAGCTCTGAGATATGTGGGTTTATATGATTTGGAACAGGATTTCTGAGTAAAAAGCAGAGAAAATACTGAATGGACTCCTTAAGAGACAATTAAGTCAATCACTGTATGTGGGCAGGGTCAGCAGTACTTTCAGTTTCACTTTCACATATTTTCTCAGCTTTTTTTACTCAAAGATTCAGCTTCAAATCCTATAAACCTTACATATCACAGAGCTCAGCTCCTCTCCCTCTATCATATAACCCTATATATCACAGAGCTCAGCTTCTCTCCTCTATCATATAACCCTACATATCACATAGCTCAGCTCCTCTCCCTCTATCATATAACCCTATATATCACAGAGCTCAGCTTCTCTCCTCTATCATATAACCCTACATATCACATAGCTCAGCTTCTCTCCCTCTATCATATAACCCTATATATCGCAGAGCTCGGCTTCTCTCCTCTATCATATAACCCTATATATCACAGAGCTCATCTTCTCTCCTCTATCATATAACTCTATATATCACAGAGCTCATCTTTTTTCCTCTATCATATAACCCTATATATCACATAGCTCAGCTCCTCTCCCTCTATCATATAACCCTATATATCACAGAGCTCAGCTTCTCTCCTCTATCATATAACCCTATATCTCACAGAGCTCAGCTTCTCTCCCTCTATCATATAATCCTATGTATCAAAGAACATAGCTCCTCTCCCTCTATCATATAACCCTATATATCACAGAGCTCAGCTTCTCTCCTCTATCATATAACCCTATATCTCACAGAGCTCAGCTTCTCTCCCTATATCATATAATCCTATGTATCACAGAACGCAGCTTCTCTCCCTCTATCATATAACCCTATATATCACAGAGCTCAGCTTCTCTCCCTCTATCATATACCCTATATATCACAGAGCTCAGCTTCTCTCCTCTCTTATATAACCCTATATATCACAGAGCTCTGCTTCTCTCCTCTATCATATAACCTTATATATCACAGAGCTCAGCTTCTCTCCCTCTATCATATAACACTATATATCACAGAGCTCAGCTTCTCTCCCTCTATCACATCCTGCTCTCGGGTAGGGCAGCATAAACTACCTGACAGATTCGCTTTAAAGTATTTCTCCAAATTTCAATTTGTCCCAAACTGTACTGTGTAGAATGTAGAATTCTAAAGCAACCAAAAGGCACAAAACCACACTAAAAGCAACCAGGCTGTAAGCAAATATAAACTGTGTAGAAGAATAAAGAGAAAAGCTACTACCGTATTGCATACATGTAAGATTTAGTCAATATTTTAGAAATTAATTGGCAAAAGTTTAATGAATAGCGGAGTGTATGTTTGATTCTCATAACCACATATTCACATATTAGAAAACTGTGTCGCTATATTGTTGTAATATCTAACCCAACATGCAGTGAATACACTGTGGACTTTAGTCCCACATTCTTACATGGGGCCACAGTCAGCAATTGACAAAGCCAGGCAGATGACTGGGCCTACTAAATGAAAGAGAAGGGGCCACTCCCCCATGAGTAACGATGCTCGTCAATGCACTTGTTAAGCCACAGTATTGTGCACTAAATAGTATCTGATGTACATCACTCAGATGAAAAAAATTCGTCTATCTTGAATATAAAACAAATTTCGAGGTGGACAGTAAACAGAACAGGGATCTCGGTTGGGGTTGTCAAATAAGCTGGTTTTGTGCATTTAATTCGGTTCTAATCTTAAAACTTCTCGCTGCTTGCTAGCTAGATCCTATGCATGTTATCTATTATTTCGTGACCGCGCTTTGCTTGTTTTGTCCCTCGGTACTATGTGGTTCTTTTAATTTTAAAACATATTTTCTTCTGGAACTGATTCTAAGGACTACTGTGACATTTTATATATTGCAGTTCTTCACATTGTCAATGGGAAATTGTGGGCAACAAATAGTTTTCACTTTGGCCACTAGGCGCCTAATAAACATGTCTGCCACCTTCCTGTTCTGTAGAGAGAGATTTTCAGTAGTCTACTCATTATCTCTGAACACAACAAGACTGGGTCAAACGGACAAAAGATAAAAAGGAAGAAAACAATGTAGTGCAGGTATAACACATGATCCATCCCCTAGACAGCACACAAAAGGAGATTGTAACAGTTCCACCCTTTCTTTTCACCACTCCCTGCCACCTGTTTCTCCCAGGGTCACAGATAATGACTAGAAAATTCTCCTATAGTAAGCGTCATCTGGAACCTGACGTCAGTCACTTTAAAGAGGTTTTCTCACTAAATTGATTATCTTACCTCCAATCCTTGTTTTCTTGGTTCCATTTGAATTCAGGGAGCTGTGTTTACTGCGCCTTCTTTTAGGCTGCACAAGTCCAGGCAGAACTGGAAACCAGGTCTCGTTAGCTTATAGAGACCAATGATTCGGACAGATAATCCAGGATGGAAATTCAACACAGGTCCTGTTACTATGCAGCAAACCATGGAGGAGCTGAATATGTTAGACCATAACGAAGAGGGGGGGATATCAGGGAATAGGTAGGACACTGTTAATGGACAAAATATTGTAAAGTGATTATTGTTCTTTTCCACAAGAAGATCTCTTAACCACTTAAGGAACACAAGCCTCGTTTCTCGGCCCCTCAACACTTTCTGCTACCAAGCCCTCAATTTTTCGAAATCTGGACATGTGTGTCTATTCTAAATGTGACAGAAATAAACATTTTTGACCACATTTTACCTATTAATGTGTATTCAGAGAGATTTTTTTTACTACAGTGACACATTTTGACGTTTATGTTGTTTAAGAAATGTTTATACTTCTTACTATTCCTTCGTTGGTTTGCACACGAAATAAATATAATAAAAGACAAAAATCTACAAAAACAAAATATCTCATTCTATTTCATTGTAAACAATACTTTGGAAAAAAAAAAAAAGGAAAAAAATTTGCCGGATTTTGAGATTTTGAAAGTTTGCAAAAATTTCTGCGTGCCAAGACAGATTAATTATTCACAACAAAATACGTTTTAGTAACTAGCATCTATCACTATGATCAACTATAGGTTGGCCACTCATTTTTCTTAAATGTCATTATTTTTTTTTTTTTTACGAAATTAGCCAGGGCCTTAGAATATTTGGTAGTAATTTCTTCACATTTTCAAGAAGGGAAGGGAAAATTTGCAATGTACATTTTTTTTTTTGGGACCATCCAGGTTCTGACGTGGCATTTCGAGGGGCCTCTTGATGTTAGATAACCCATAAGTGGATCGCTTCTGTGAACTAGACCCCCTTACACGTGATTACAACAACTATTTAGGAGTTGTGATAACCCTTTCAGATATTTCACAGGTCAAGAAGGAAGTAATTTAAAGCAACAAAGTGGAGAGTGAAATTTCTAAACAATTTCACTTTTTTTGCTGCAGATAGATTCTTCAATATTTATCATTCCATTTCACTGGAATGGATTACGGTAAATGGAGGACAGGTTAACACTGCAACTTAATATCATTTCCCCCATGAGTTCTGACGTTTATTGAGATATCCATACTGTGGCCTAGTGCCTATTATTTGAGCTCAACCCATTATGCACACTGAATAAGGAAGGTGGCACTACTATACCTGGGGTTATTTTCATTATGATTTTATTTAGGCGCCATTCATGTTGTGGGGGCACACCCACTCCTAAGGTGCTACTACTTCCCTAAAACTTCAATAAACCTCCCCTCTAACAATAGGGCCGCGATATTGGAATTCTAAACCCGTAAGGAATATATCCAGGGTTTGCACTTGGAGGTATATAGACCCCACAGTTATTCACAAAATTTTTTTCAGCTATTAAGGCGTGAAAATTCTTTTTTAAAAATTTTTTTCAATAATCTGCAATTTTAGCTTAAAATGTTACTTAGATTCAAGGGAAGATCCTGGAAAAAAAAGAACCTTAAAATCTTTGTTTAAGCAATTGTCTCCAAGTGCGGCAATACCCTACATTGTCGGGTTCTGCTTTGTTAAACTGCTGTTTGGGCGCATAGGCAGGGCGTTTATAAGGGAGGGATGAGCCTTATTTGGCTTTCTGGAAGCAGGATTTCTGGTGGTGGCCATGTCGCATTTGCAAAGCCCCCAAAGTAGAACAGACAGACGAACCTTCCATGAAGTCGCCCAATTTTGGATATTCAACAACTTCAGGGATCTCATCCTAGGGGTTGTATGATGACATTTGGATGCACAGGTGTTCATAGTTTTTTTTTAGCATTGGGCAATGGAAAAAATGAGAGAGGAAAAACGCAGTTCGGTCATTGTTTTTGTGTTTCAATTTTACATCATTCGCCGTGCAGTTGGTAAATGCATGTGTTAACTTTACTATGGGGGTCCGGATACAATTACAATGTTATAGATTTTATATTAGTTTTTTTCCTGTTTTATTATTTTTTCAACAGTAGAAAATACGTCTATAAAAAATTGCGTTTTTTTATGTTGTCCTATTCTGACAAGCCATAAACTTTTTTCATTTATGTGTCGTGCAGATCTGTGTATGTGGCTTGTTTTTTTGCGGAGGGATTATGAGTTGAAAGTTTTTTATTGGTACCATTTTGGGGTGCAATGATGCATATGTTTTTATTAAGGTTTTTTGACTGAGCAATCTGGAAGTGTTTTTTATTTTTTTCATATTTTTCATAGCGGTCAATGTACGGTATTTATGACGATTGGTAGCTCTTTACCTCAGCAGGTCAATGACGATTACACCGATACCCAACTTTGATATTTTTTTTAAAGTCTTTTACTGCTTTTATCAATAAAATACACTTTTATTCAAACCAGGAAAATACGTTTTAGCATCGCCATGTGCTGAGCGAGCAATAACTTTTAAAATTTTTCTGTGCTTGGAGATGTGTAGGGACTTGTTTTTTGCGGATGAGTTGACGTTTTTATTAGTATCATTTTTTGGTGGGGACAAGGTTTTTGATCTGCTTTTAAATACCATTTTTTGGAGGCCAGGGTGAAGAAAATATGCAATCCTAGAAGTAGTGTTTTTTTATTTTTATTTTTAACAGGGCCCTCACCGATGCAGTATCCTGTGTATAATTAAGCTTTACTCTTTGGGTTGCCTACGATTATGGCGTATACCCTTTTATTATCAGCTTTTTTTTATGTTGAAGCACTTAAATAAAAAATAAAGAAAGAGTTTTTAGTGTGTAAATACAATCTTTATGCATCGCTATTTTTGAAGCATATTACATTTTTTATTTTTCCGTATACAGGAGGCTGTTAAGGATTTTTTTTTTCGCGGGATTGAATGACGTTTTAATTGGTACAACTTTGGCATTTCCTGGAGTTTTTGATCGCTTGTTTATTCAATTTTTATATGCTGAGGGATGAACAATAATCTAACTTTGTGATTATGTTTTTTTGTTTTGTTTTTTTTACGGCGTCACCTGATACAGGATAATTACATGACTGATACCAAATATGAGGAGGTACTTTATTTATTTTTTGATCTTTTTTTGGGGCGGATTGGCGTTTTGTAAAGGGGAAGCGGGGGAGGAAGGGGGAGAAAACGGGCGAGTACGTATCTCTTTATTTTATTTTTAGGGTTTGTTGTTTTCACTTGTTTTTCACTTTTTTTTACTTTTTTTCACTTTTTCACATTTTTGATTTATTCTTTTCCCATAGGGGTTTTGAATGTGAATCTCTAAGATCTCTACATTAATAGGAATCAAGTGCATAGCTTGTGGCTATGAATGGTTCCTATGCACAACGTCAGTCACGTGCTGCGGCCATGCCCACAGGGCCCAGGGCCGGGGGCCCATCGTGGACGTCAACAAGACTAACCCGGAAGGCATTCTCTCGCCTTCCGTTCGCTGTATGTAAGAGGGCCAGGATCTGCACGGACGCACGATCACGTGCACGCGCCATGTGCCGCCGTCAGAACAAATACGCACGGCAGGAGCGATCTCCTCCTGGGTCTCCCTTTGTTATTGCGACCCGATCGTCGCGCGATAATTAATGGGCCGTTAAAAGCCCACCCCCCACCCCACCCAGGAGCGATCCGGGGTCGGGGGCACGACCGTCGGGGATGTCAGCTGTAATATTCAGCTGACACACCGGGCCGATCGCGCAAAACTCCTGACTCTAGACGTTCGCGCAGATCCTCAGGACGTTCTCAATAAGTCCAGTGTGAGTTAACCCCCAAAGACATGGACGTATGGAAACGTCTAAGGTTCAATTTTAAGGGGTAACATAAAAAGCAATCTTTGTAGTGAGAAACCCCTTTTTAGGCTCCTATGTGAATGAAGCTGCTGTAATGTGCTATGCTAACTGTTAAAGCAGTGCAATCAAGAAAGCTTTCCCCACAATTATATATAGATGACTGAATTAAGAAATCTACAATCACAAAATAGAAATGGCTAAGAAGAAAAGAAGATGGATCAGAGTCTTGATTTAATAAGTAAAAAAAAATGTGGCGACAGACTCCCTTTAATTACTATTGTAAAAAAACATGTTTTTTTCTTTACAATATGCAGACACATCATATAAAAACTTTCTTTGCTTCTGGTCAGTCTTGAGATGGCCTTGGGTTCGCTGTGGAGTCTCTGCTGCTCTTCTGTCTCGCTGAGACTTTGGTCGTGCCTCACTCTGCCGAGGAGATTCAGCAGCTTGCTGTTAACTGTGATACATCTGGTCAGCTTGAGAAGAACTTGGGTCTGCTGAGAGGTCTTGACAGTTCGGGCAGCAGCCATGTACTTTGCTACAGTAGTCTTTCATCTAAGGTCTCTTTTTTGAAGGCATGACTGGTCTGAAAGGGTTTGTTTTTTTGTAAATATGTGGAGAATGGTTGGTCCTAGAAAGATGAAACCGATGTAAAACCTTCCAAAGCGCCCCTCTTATCTATGTGCCAAATTTGGTGCACATTGATCAAGACACATCATATTTCTCGCTTAACATTGACATCAGACTGAATAAGTGAAATGGATGTCTCTGGAAACCAAATAGTGACATCTATCACCTACAAGATCCAACGGTAAAAAACGTATTTTTTTACTAAATGTCATTGTATGGAATAACGTAGGCTTCTGCGCTATTCCATACTTCTTTTTGTAGTACACAGATAAATACTGGCTAAATCGAGGCACAAGATCACACTGTTGGCCATTTATTTATATGGCTATGTTTAGCGTGTATGTCAAGAGCTTTCCTAGCCTAAATCGTCATCAAAAACATGATGTATACCTAGCCTTAGACGGAGACAAAAAGAACATTTAACCCTGTGGACACGTTTACTGTGTATACCAAAACTAATGTAAAATTAATTTAATCGGCTTCTGTGAGGAGGTAAGCTCCAGCCTGGAAATGGGTAAGGCTATGGATGTTGTCTGGACTTCTTAAAAGGCATTTGATAGTGTACCACATAAAAGATTGGTGCAAAAATTGAGAATGCTGGGACTATGTGAGAATATTTGGCTCTATGACTCTATGATAGAAAACAAAGGGTAATTATAAATGAAACATACTCGGATAGGGTCATAGTTGCTATTGGGGCACCACAGGGGTCAGTGCTTGTTCCTTTTCTTTTCAATATATTTATTAATGACCTTACACATAATACAAAACTCTGTAAGGTAATCAACAGAGAAGAGGATAATAAAGTAATACAGAGGGATTTAGGGAATTTGGGTGGGGGTTGGGAAAATTTTTTTGGATAATGTAAAATCTGCACTTTGGACCGGGGAAAAAAAAAAGTACAATAAGTAATACATATTTAAATATTGGGAAAAAAACTACAACTGAAAAAGACTTGGGAATATTGTCAGACTGTAGTTTTAAATTCAGTGACCAATACCAGGCAGTTGCTGCCAAGGCATAAAAGAAACCATGCGTTGCATTTAAAGAGGAAAAAGTGCTCAAAACAGGAATATAATTTTGCCTTTATACAAATCACTGGTGATGCCACATATAAAATATTGTATAAAGTTTTGGCCACCAGTGTGTAAGAAGGACATAGCTAAGTTCAGTGTCGGACTGGAGTGCCTGGGGCCCACCAGTGGAGTTGATTCTTGGGACCAAAATTTCAGTACTTTACTATACAGACTCTTCTCTCTGCCTTCTTTCTTTTTGCCCCTTCTTTAACCTCTTCCCCAAAGGGGCCCAATTGCCCTACCCAAGGCCCACAGGGTTTCCCTGCTTTCACGTCGACCCAATTTTTAGCCTGGTAAGGGAGAGTGGGTGCAGGGGAGGGTATCAAAATTAGTTTAAAGGGGGGTTTTTGAGATACCCCAAAAAAAATAAAACATATAAGGGAGGGAATACAAGGAAAGTAGTTAATCTATTTCCCAAACCATTTGTGAACTCCTTATAGACGCTGTTTTAAATTGCATATTATCGCCTGTGGATCTTTCTCCCCCACTGGGAGTGGGCGAAAATGTAGGTGCCCTGTTAAAACTAATTTTCCCCAACACCCTTCCTCCAAAATGAGTGAAATTTTATATACTATATCCACACCAAATAAATATGTGGGTACAGCCTATCTTTTCTATCTGCAGAGCCATACCTCATACCCCAAAATTGTCGTTCAGCTCCATTATGTCAGTCAGCTTAACCAAGAAGTAACTTGCAGAACCTGTCCTACTTCCTGTAGGACAAGTTCTTGCACAGGAAGGAGCCCAGCGGCCATTTTGTTCTTTAATAATGATTATTCCCTAGACAAACGAGTAGACTTTTCTAACGTTATTTAGGAATTTTTTCATTATGACATGGTGTTTATATATGTAGCAATCTTCTTTTCCCGAGAACCCCTTTAAAGGGGTTTTCTCAGCACTCTGATTCACTGGCTCACAGGCAGTTTTGCACTCACTCTGTGTCCTCAGGCTGTGGGTGGGTCTACAGCTGTGAATAGCATATATTAACTTCAAGCAGTTACTCTGACAGTGCAAGGGTGACGTCACTCCTGCTCTCAGCTAATGAGATCTTTATGGTATGCAAGTTAACACAGAAACCTGTGTGCAGTCAGAGAGCTGCTAAAATGACTAAAGTAATATCTACTGACCAATGTATTTAGAAAATGTCTTCATTTAACAGTCCCTTTATGTTGAAGGTTAATCTTTGTAGTAAGAAATCCCCTTAAGGGCTATCAAACTTAGGGTTATTCAGCTTGGAAAAAATATGTGGAAGGATGGTACACAGATTTCTAGGCCTGTAACAACAATAAGGGGTTGTCCTCTACATCTAGAGTAAAGAAGGGTTCACCACCATCACAGACAGGGATTCCTTACTGTAAAAGCGGTGAGAACTCACTGACACAAGAGGTTGTGATAGTGGATTCACTGACCAAGTTAAAGAAGAGTTTAAATACAATCCAATATCAGCAGCACACTACTAGCACTAAAAACTATCAAAAGACATAGAATTTTTGGAAAAGCATATTGCTAATTAGAATACATGAAAAATTTTGAGGTTCTAAGTTCACATTTTGATCAAACTGCTAAGCCCATTTTGTCAATCAGCAAGGCGACCTCAATACAGGTGGGAACCTACTTTATCATTTTGGGTCGCCTTGATGATTGGCAGGTAGGCTTAAGCAGTTTTGATCAAAAATGTGAATTAAGAACCTCCAAATTTTTCACGTATTCTAAGTAGCAGAAATGCTTTTCCAAAAATTCCTATCCTTTTTGATAGTTTTTGTGCTGGTAGAGTGCTGCTGATATTGGATTATGTTTGTATGTTTCTGCCACGCCAGTGTGCATCTATGCTCATTTTTTTTTTTCATATTCAAAAAGATTTTATTAAACCAATAAAAGTCAAGCACAAGGTAAAAGTAAAAGGAAGTTGCACATAACAGGCATGTTGAAAAGGCCACCAAAGGATGGAAAGGATACAGTTTCATAACAGAATTCAGGGAGAGATTCCCCGGTGGGATAGGGGGCTTTTGGATGCAAAAAAACCCCCCAAGACTCCACCCTGATAAGATTCTAAAGGGGAAGGGGTAGGCCCCAGGGGAGGGGGTTTTACGAAACTTAAAAACCGGGTAGCTGAAACCCCTGAGGTCGCAAAAGGTTGCCGCCCCAAATTTCCCACATGGCTCTTATGATTAACTTAATAGAGCAAAAGTAACCAATAAAAAAACTAAAAAAACAGGGGTGTGGGGCCGGTCTCAAGGCCTGAAAAAATTTGCCCCAAATAAATGAGGGGAATACGGGGAAAAGGGGACCCCAAAGCGGAGGTATCAAGAGAGGAGGCAAAATTACTTTCTCAGAGGAAAAGGAATTTTTGCGGTCCGATGGAAAAAAAACCAGTCTTCCCAGATTGAATGTGGGGGTTTTTCCCCAAACCCTGCGGGGAATAAAGGGCAAAATTTCCCTCCTTAGGGCTGTAAGTTTTGGACTTTCGCAGCCAAGAGGTTTCAGTTTGGCCTCGCTTTCGGACAACCATAATCGCGGGATGATCAGCTTTGCAGCCGGGGATGGGAAGGAGAAAAAGTTGAGCCCTAGGGGGAAAGGGAGGGGAGGGGTTTCCCGGGAAAGGGGAGGCAGTACGGGCCCTGATCATTGGAGGGGATTTTATCCTGTGATAAGATGTATGATTTTAAAATTTTGCAGCCAGAAGGGTGAATCTCCGCCCCAACCCCAACCATAGTGGGACATGGTCCCAAATTTCCGTTTCCCAAACCCCAGCAGTTTTGGGACACCCCCGGGGTTTAGGGGGGAATTTAAAAACAGGGCCCGGAAAACTCTATACCAGCGTGTCGTTTTATTTTTATATTTAAAGTTCCGGGCGCTTTTACAGGCCCCCCTTTAGGGCCCTTGTTTGTGGGGTTTTTTACCTTGCCCCAACCCCCCCTCCCCCTGGGAAAGGGGACCGCCCCCCTTTTTAATTTCCCCCAAACCCCCGGGCCTGGAAAGGTTAAACATCCACGTAAACCGGGCCCTGAAAAAAGATTTAATATATTCTTGGAGAGGGGGGTTTCCCCCCACGGGATTTCCCGCGGGGCCACCATTCCCCCAAAGGGGCCCCAGGGGGTCTGGGGGAGATGAGTGGGGCCCCCACACTTTACATAAAGGCCCCTCAATTTGGTATAGTAGTTTAACCTAGAGAAATTGCCGTTGCGACCCCTTTGGTAAAGATTTTGATGGGAAATTTAAGGGAAATTTTTCGCTGGGAAACCTTCTTAAAAATAAAAGGGGGAAACGGGGCTGCCCCCATAATTTTAAAGGAGAGGGGAGGTTTTTGGTTTCCCGGGGGAGGGCCCGGGGTTTGCCGCTAAGGGTTTTAAAAGGGCCTCCGGGCCTTAAAAAAGGTCATTTGGGAAAGGGAAAAACCTTCTGCAGCCCCAAGATAGGGGACTTGGGTCCCCAGAGGGTTTCCGTACCCCAAAATTTTCTAGGCAAAAAAAGGGGGTGTTAGCCAGGGGCAATGCCGCAAACGGGGCTTTTTTACAGTAAAGATTCCGGGGGGGAAACCCCCCTTTTTTAAGGGGAAATTTTAAAAGGGAAACCCCAGATCCGAGCCATGGTTGCCGGGGAGTTTGGTATGAGTAAAAGTTGGCAAGCAAATTTCCTCCCTCTGTTTGGGCCCCGGTGAGAATGGATTTTATGCTAATCTGGACGTTTTCGGGGGCCCATAAAAAAGTCAGTTATCAGAACTCGGAGGGCACCCAAAAGGGAAAGGACAAATTTGAGTACAAGGGGGGGTTAGTTTGGAAAATTTACAGAAGGCGGGGGGACGTTCATTTTAACAAAAATTTGATACTTTTCCATCCAACTGAAGTCTCTTTTAAATCCCCTTCAGGAGGCCCAACGAAAATTTTTAGTAAAAATTTGGTGAAAAGTTTAGTTAAAAAGGTCTTATCCAATTTGGGGGGGGATATGTTTTCCCCCGGGGATTTAAAGGAAGAGGTGGACCAGGAGGGGGGGGAAGGAGGACCTCAGTTGCCCTCAAGGGAAAACCCTTTTGAAAATTTTCAGCCCTTGGGGGCTATCCTTTTGGCCAGGGTTGATCTTATGCTGGCTAATGGCCCCAAAAAGTGCTGGAGAACTTGGCACTCCCTGGATTGATTCCAGGGGCTCCGTGAGAAAAACAGCAAGTGGGTCGGCGAACGCTGACCCCACTTAACCTGTTGACCAGCAAATGGGGGATCCCCCCGGAAAATAGCGCGTCCCCCCTAATACCCTGCATGGGGTTTGCTCTATTCCCAAAAATGTAGAGTGGGGGGGACAGAGGACTTTCCCCTGCCTGGTACCATTGCTAATCGGGAAAAGGGGGGGAGAGCTGGGCCATTGACTCGAATTTGCACGTGGGGTTTCCCTTTGGAAAAGAGTGTTTTGCGATTAAATCATTCCGGGGTCCCAAGCCCGGGTTGCCCCCAGTACCCCACAAAAACGCCCAAAGTCCACTCGGTCGAACGCCTTTTCGGCTTCTAGGGTTAGCAGTACACGGGGATTTTGGACTTTTGGAAAAATTTTTTAAGTAGAGAAAAATTTTTTAAGGGGTATTATCCTTGCCCCCCAAAAGGGAAAAAAACCCCATTTGATCCAGAGGGGATGGGCGGTTCAGCAAGGGACTAAAAAAAGAGGGCAATCGTTTCACAAAGGTTTAGGTCGGTGTTTAGGGGGGAAATAGGTCGTTAGCTAGGGTAGGGTGGGGTTCTTTGCCCTCTTTGGGGATAACTGTTAAAAATTTGCCCGAGAAATGCAGGATCAAATGGTTGCCCTTGGTTTACGTCTTTTAAATGGGGGCCAGCGGGGAGTTTTGAGCTCCTGGCTAAGTTTTTTTTAAAAAGCGGCTGTATACCCATTGGCCCTTTGGGCTTTCCCCGCGGGTTAAAAGAAAGAAATCCCCCTTTTAAAGGGCTCCCCCCAAGGGCCCAAAAAGGTTTCCCTCCAAAGAGGCGGGGGATTGAGGGTCCAAGGGGGGTTTTGTGGGGTTTTGGAAAGGAACTAATGTAAGGCTTTTGGGGGGGTTTAAGGTGTCCCGCCGCGCTCCCCGGGGGAGGGATTTATGGGGGCCCCAGTTTTGTTCCAAATGAAATTCTTTAAAAGATTTCATGTGAGGTGGAAAAGGGGGCCTTTGAATTTTTTGATAGGGGGATAAACAGGGAGGCTCTTTTTCACGCAGGGTCGGCCCAAACTTTTGCCCGGCTTTTTTGGCTCCAATCCCATAGAAGGAGTTTAGAACATAGGTTCGATAGGTTTTTGCTTGTGTTCCATAAAACTGAAGAATTTCGTGAGGGGGAACCAGTCGACCCCGGGGCCCTAAGGTCCGATTTCCAGATTCGCCGATTGTGAGGTTTCCCAAGACAGTGCAATTTTGCATGAGGGAGCAAAGTTTTTAGCGATTTTTCCCCTTTTTAACCCTAGCACCTTTGCTTTGTAAAAAACCCCAAGCAGGACTTTTTTGGGGCTTTTTTTTAATTTGGGAAGGAGGGGGGTCATCGAATGCACTGAAAACAAAGGAGGAAACTGAATTTTTTAAAGTCTGAAAGGACACCCGAGTAAAAAAAAAAGGGACTCGTTCAGTTTCCCAAAAAAAAGGGGGGTTTGCTAAATTTTGGGAACCCTAAAAAGTCACAGTGAAGGGGCAGGGTTTCCGGGAATGGAGGTGTTGCCAAAAGGAGCGTTTAAATACATGTGGGGAAACAAAAATGGGAGGGGGAAAATGTAATCTATCCTACTATAGGACTTGTGGGGATTTTGAGAAAAATTTTATAATCCCCCTTGCCGGATGAAGGAGACGCCAAAATCCCCCAAATGCATATCATGGGAAACCAATTTTCGGATCCCAAACCCAAAGGGAAATAGCCGCATAAAGGATGGGGACTCGGGTGTCGTACGGGGGTTTTGAGCCCGGGGTTTAGGTCCCCGCCCAAAAGGGTCAGTTTTCCTTGGCAAAACCGAAGGGTTTTTCTAAGGGTTTTTGGGGAGAAAAAAAGGGGAGGCCCGTGTTAGGGCGTAAATATTAGCGGGCCGTGTAGAAAGCGTCCTGAAAGGAGAATTGGGTAAAAAGGTAAACGGGCGTTGTGTAAGGAAAATCATTAGTATTTTGGACCCGGCCCCCCCACTTGTGGAAAAAAAAAACCCCGACCCCCCCTTAAATTCTGGCAAGCGCGTTAATGTGTGGTTCCCGGCGGGGGGGTATTATTGCGGGGGAAACCCTGTATATGTTGCTCATAGATGGGTCTCCCGTATGCAAACCCAAAATGTGATGTGCTTGTGGAGGGTGATTTAGAAAATTTTTGAGGTTTCTCGGGCGGGGTTAAATTCCCCTTTTCGTTAAAAGGGGCGTAACCCTAAAGCTAGCCCTTGAAAAATTAAAAAAAAAAAGTCTGGGAGGGAACCCAAAACCCCAAAAAAGCCCCAAAAAGGCAGGCTAAAAACCGGCCCAAACACAAAGGGAAGAAAAATAAAAAAATTCAACCCTATCAAAAAAAAAGGCCTATAATACTGAGGCCAATTTCAAAGCATTAAGCAGAAATACGGTGCGAAGGCCAGAAAAATGTTTTAAAAATGGCTAGAAATCCCAGGGGGCGGGACGTACAGCAATACAAAATTTCAGATGCATTTTGTAAGGGGTTTGGACCAAGCATAAACCTGGAGACGCGGGAAAAGTGAAATTACAGTGGGAAAAAATGAGAGCTGGGGGGGGGAAAAGGGGGCCCCGCACCCCCAAAAAAATGCATGCCGGGCTAACCCCCCCCCCCGCTCCCATTTCAATATGAACCCGAACAGTGTAAAGGGCAATAAGAAAAATCCCGGGGCTATCATGTTTTAAGAACCCAAGGTGAAGGGTCATAGAGCAACCCGGGGAAAACAGTATAAAGACTCTAATACAAGAGGCAATGTAAAGGTAAATACCTCCAGGATAGAGCTTCCCCCCGAACCCAGAGTCCCCCCGGGTCCCAAAAAAACAGGAAAATAGGGGGCAAGTCCGCCAAAAGAAATTTGAAGCAGTTTTTTCGGCGAGGAAGTTTAGGTTCAGCGGTGGGTGGTCTCTTTTATGGAAGGTGTTTGGGTGCTGGGTCCTCGTCTAGAGCGCTGAGGTCGCGGTTTCACTGTGGCCAGAGAGCGAGAGCGTTTGAAGCGGGCCCTCCCATTCAGAGCAGGGCAGGGTCCCCGGTCAGCACAAACTTCCCCAAACCCGGGGGTTAGGGGGGGAAGGTTTTTTTGCCGCGAGGAAGGCCGGGAGTTCCCGGGGGGGTGCACAAGATGAAGGGGCTTGCCCCTTGGCGGACCTGGGGTCGAAAAAGGGGGAAAACCCCAAAGGTAAAGGATGCCCCCTTTCCCTTTGAATGGGCCCCGCAGCGGGTTTTAACAGAGGCCCCGGGCCGCATGGGTTTTCCTTGGAGATCAGGAAACAAAATCCAATTTATGTCGCCCAAACCTTAAAATTTCGCATGAGCCTCGCCCTTTCCCCATAAAACTCTTCTTTCAACGTGTATTTTGAACCCCGCAGATAAAATCTCTGGGGCGGTCAGGGTCTTGACTCTGGGACAAAAGGGTCTATGTGCACGATCCCAAACTCGATTTGGGCCCCTTCCGGCCCGCCCAGGGGCTAGTTAAGGCCCTTTTTGGGGTAGGTATCGCTTTGCCCGTTGTTTTCAGGGGCTCCGGCACGCCCCCCAATTTTTAATATTGTTTGTCTGCTGCGGTTCCCAGGTTGTCAATGTGATTTTACTAGGCTTTACAAAACGAAATTTGTTGTTCCGGCCCCCCAGGTCTGCAAGGCCCTGATAGCAGGTTTTGTAGTTTTTTTTGATGATTTTCCCCCAAAAAAAAAAGTCGAACCCCTCTTGCAAGAAATTTGGGAAAACCGTGCACAGGCTGAAGAAACTTGTTTCAAAGCATGGTGGGAAGTCTTCGCCTTTTTTTTGATATCCCCCTCTTAGTGGGGTCAGAGAAAGAAAAACGCTTTTGGGCTCAGGGTGAGCGGCTAGGGTGTGAATGGCTTTTCCCCCGGGGGGAGCGGTCCCCCTTTACCCCTCAGGAAACGGGCCCAACAACTGTGCAGGTGACCTAGGGAAAATGGCCCGGAGGTGGGTTTGGGCAGGGCTATCACCCCAGGATGGAGGGGGCCCGGGTTAACCACCAATGCGCTGCGTGTTGTGGGCGAGGAGCAAAGGGGATACGTGTCTCCAAAAAGTCTATGGGGATAGAGCTAAAGATCTGTGGGGGCCCGGGGAGGTAGAGGGTTGTCAGGTGTTGTAAGTTCCCCTTTGTGGGGAAACAGGTGAGACCCGAGAAGAGAGGCCCGAGGGCCCAGGAGACAATTTGGGAAAATCTCTTTTAAAAGGGGGAGACCTCTTTGGGGTATGGCCCAGTTCAGGGGCCAGAGGCTCTTTTTTGAAATCCAATAGGCTTTTCCCCCGTATGCTGTCCCCGCCCCGGGGAGCTCAGCGGCTCAGCCGCCCACAGGCCCGGGGAAGCAGGGAGGGGGGAAGGGGGGGCCCTCTTTGTGGCCATGGGGGAAAAACGGGCCCGCCACTGGCAGGAGGCATTTCCCCCCCGGGAATGTCCTGTGTCCCTGGGAAATTAAAAGGGCTCCCTCCCCTCCTCCATCACGATCGCAGGGGGGCGAGAGCGGAGGCCGGCAAGGGAGAGGCTGTTTAAGGGGGCAGTACCGGCGTTCTTTGTAGCGGGGCCCCCGAGTTTTCCGGGGCTTGGTGGGGTCGGCCGTTTGTGGTCTCCGCGATGAGCGGTGCTGCGGGCCCTAACAGGCGCGGCGGGACTCTCCCCGCCGCGTCTGCCGGGGCACTCCGCTATTGGATTTTCCGTTCCCCGGAAACGAGGGGCCAGGGAAGCAAAGGGGGGGATGGCTGGAGGTGACGCTGCTGGCGGCCCGATCCCTCCTGTGTCCGGACGCGGTTCCCGGCAGCCTTTGTAGGAGCTGTAGAGTTCTGGCGCGGCCGTCCCTTCGGCGGGCAAGATGGCGGCTCCGGGCTGGATGCGCGGGGGGGACGGTAAAGTCGTCTGCCAGGCCCAAGAGCGGGGTGAAGAAGTTGGACAGGGGCCATTCACTTGCTGCCTGGTGCTTGAGGGTTCTGGGAGCCCTTTTAGAGCGTCTCTTGCTCATTATAGATGGCTGCAAAGGCTGGTTTTCTGTAGTCTCTGGCGGAGCTTCACAGAAGCACGTCCGTCTCCTCACATAGCTGGCCACGCCCCCCCCCAAAAAAAATTTTGAATGGATGTGCAGACCAAATATTGTATTCTAGACTGTTTGTATGGGGGAGTGGCTGCCCTGCTTTGGTTTTTTTGCACTCCACCCACTTGCCCAGGCTTCTCAATCAATGCAGAGTACCTTGTAGCTGGAATCTTCTCTTCCTGAAATCCAAGCCAAGTTAAATAAGCTTAATGTGAACAAGGCTCCAGGCCCTGATAGCATACACCCAAGAGTTCTTAAAAAGCTCAGCTCGGTTATCGGTGTGCCCCTGTATATGATATTTAGAGATTGTCTGGTGACTGGTGTAGTGCCAGGAGACTGGCGCAAGGCAAATGTAGTTCCCATCTTCAAAAAAGGCTCCAAATCTTGCCCAGGTAATTATAGACCAGTAAGTTTAACATCTGTTAAGAATGTTTGAGGGGCTCAAAAGGGGCTATATACAGGAATATGTAGAAGAATATTATAAGTGATTTTACATGGCATGGTTTTACTAAGGACAGAAGTCGTCAGATCAACCTGATCTGCTTTTATGAAGAGGTGAGTAGAAGTCTGGATAGCGGGGCAGCTGTGGATATTGTGTGTTTAGACTTTGCAAAGGCGTCTGACACTGTCCCTCATAAGCGTTTGTTGGGTAAATTAGAATCCATTGGATTATAAATAACTGTGTAATTGGATTAAAAAACTGAGATCGTACTCAGAGAGTGGTGGTAAATGACTCCTACTCTGAGTGGTCCCCGGTTGTGAGTGGTGTGCCACAGGGCTCAGTATTGGGTCCTCTTTATTTTTATGTACTTATTAATGATATAGTGGAGGGGATCAATAGCACAGCTTCTATTTTTGCAGATAACACCAAGCTATGCAGGGTAGTGCAATCAATGGAAGATGCTCATTAATTGCAAGCAGACCTGGACACACTAAGTGTTTGGGCATCCACTTGGCAAATGAGGTTCAATGGGGATAATGTAAGGTTCTGCATCTGATAGAAATAATCTACGGGCATCATATGCCCCTAGGGGAGAAAAAGTTGGAGAATCGCTTGTTGAGAAAGATGTGGGGGGTCTTGTAGATCATAGACTACAGAACAGCAGCAATGTCAATCAGCTGCCTCTAGGGCAATAAGTATTGGCGTGTATTAAAAAGGGCATGGATCGCGGGACAAAGATGTATTCTACCGCTGTACAAAGCATTGGTGCGTCCTCACTTAGAATATGCTGTTCATTTCTGGCCCCAGTTTATAGAAGAAAAGTATGGAGCTACAGAGAGTACAAAGACGAGAAACCCAAACTTAATAAGGGGAATGGAGCATCTTAGTTATGAGGAGTGGTTAGTCGAATTGAACTTATTTAGTCTTGAGAAAAGATGGGTTCGGGGGGACATGATTAATTTATATAGATATATAAATGGTCCCTACAAAAAGTATGGGAAAAAATTATTTCATGTAAAGCCCCCTTAAAAGACAAGGGGACATTCCCTTCGGCTAGAGAGAAAAGGATTCAATCTCCAGAGGAGGAAAGCGTTCTTCACTGTAAAAACTGTAAATCTGTGGAATAGTCTGCCTGAGGAGCTGGTCACAGCAGGAACAGGAGTTTCAACAAAGGCTTAGATAACTACCTAAAACAAAAGAATATTAATGCGTATGTAGCTATGTAAAATTCTGGATCCTAGCTGGTGGCGGCTCCGGGGTCAGAGATGGGGTCTCCCCTGGAGCGGATTGGCTCCTGCCTTGTGGGTTTCAGGCATTTTAAATAGTGGGGAGGCTGGGCTTAAAATCCTTGTCTCCCTCCCTTTACACACTTTTTCCCCACCCTTGGTTAAACTTGATGGACACGTGTCTTTTTGCAACCGTTCTATGTAACTATGTAAATGTTGAGGTCTGAACATGCACCAAAAGAAGAGTTTAGATGCCTTAATTGAAAAATATAATAATACAGGTTACTGTATATACCCTAGTATAAACCGAGTTTTTCAGCCCAAAAAATGAGCTGAAAAATCCCTCCTTGGCTTATACTCGAGTCACTGTCGGTGCTCGGGCGCTGCGATGGCCCAGGTGCCGGCAGTGACACTTCAGCTATATGCGGCTCCTCTGGGAGTAAACTGACAGTGTCCGGGCACTACTGTTGCCCGTGCGCTGTCGGCAATCTTTGCAGCTGAATGTGACTCCTGGGAGCGCATACAGCTTAAACCCCGGTCACCCGTCTTTGTCTGGCACTGCCCTGGCTGGGCCCGGGGGGGTGTTTTGGGTGTTTACTCCGGGGAGCGAAATACGCCGAACACTCATTGCGGAGCAGAGAGGAGCGCCCCTCTTCCGGCACGGGCAGCCGTGAAAATGTCATTACGCGCCTGGGCCTGATGAATCCAACGGCCGGTCCCAGAAGACGGAAAGGGCGGGGGTGGCTTGGAGCGGGAGGAGAAAGTGGTATTTGTATTTTTTTTTTTAAAAACCTGTCTATACCGCCTATAAATACCCTGTCTTTAATTACCTAATCCTTTAGGGGACATGTACTGCCTTACCTCCCATGGGGGACATAGACCTGTTATTCCTGATAGGGGGACAAAACCTGTCTAACCTCCCTATAGGGGACATATACCTGCCAAACTTGTTTTGGGGGACATAAACCTTTTGTCCCTCCTATGGGGGAAATAAACTTCCTATCCCTGTCTATAATTGCCTATCCCTGCCTATAGGAGACATTTTACCTGCCTTGGGGGACATTAAATCCTAACCTGTTATGAATTTTTTTGGGTATCCATTTTTATTTTTAAATTTTTTGGTGTGGGTCCGGGGCTTTTTTTTTCTACAAAAAAGGAAATTTGGGTTTCCACCCAGGGGTTTGGAATCTACGAATTTTTTTTTCAAAGGGGGATTTTTACTTTTAAAACCTTCAAAAGTCCCGGGCCTTGACCTGCGGGGGACCATACCTGCCTATAAATGCCTGTCCCTGCTTAGGTTGGGGCCCTATCCCTCCCATATCCCTTGCTTTTGGGGGACAAAAACCTGTTTAAAACCTGCCAGGGGGGAAAAAAACCTTTTCATGAGGGGACAAAAACCCCTGCCATGAGGGTACATTAACCCCTATGGGGGATTTTAAAAAACGCCTATACCTGCCAAGGGGGGGACATTTAATTTGCCCTAAAACCTGTCTTAAATTTGCCTATAACTGCCTAAAGGGACATTTTCCCTTGCCTATGGGCGAAAAAAAATTTTGCCTAAAAACCTCCTATTTAATTTTAGGGGTTTTTTCCCTTTTTTTTTTTTTAATTTTTTTAAAATTTTACCAAAGAAAGCCGTTGAAATTTTTCCCCCCCCCTTGGGGGGGGCCTTATCCCTCAGCCCAAAAAGGGTTTTTCCCAGTTTTTTGTGGAAAAAAGGTAGGTAAAGGGGTTTATACTAAAACCCCGGCTTTTATTGAGCATATGGGTAGGGAAAAACGAGATTCCTAAGTTAGAATGTTAACCCACCCATTTTTTCTATTGCCATTTTTGGAGTTGGGAAGCAATTTTTCCTTTTTTAAAAAGGCCCGGTTTTTTTTTTTTCCCCTTTTGTTTCAACCTGGGGGGGTTTATAGGTTAAACTTGATGGATCTGTTTTTTTTCCCCCCCTTTTATTTACTATATTACAAAGTTTTTTAACTGTTTACACACAAAAGTGGGGGGCAAGCCCATATTTCACTCCCCCAATTGATAGTCTAATCTCTTTAATATGGTGTTTCAGTCAGAAACATGAAATAAGGCCCACCACATTGGGGAACAGTGGGGTGGTAGTTAGCGAAAGGAAACCCCTGGGATTAATTTAGGGAAATCGTCTAACAGTAAGGCCATGTCCCCACGGCAGGGGGGTTTTGGGAAACGGTTTTTTTTCACCGGGTTTTGGGGCGGTTTTTCAAAACCCCCAAAAAAACCGGCCCAAAAATGAGCAAAATTGTGCTCTATTGAAACCTGTGCACAGTCCCCACTGCAGGTTTTCCCCGGCGGTTTTGCCCGGCCCGGTCCGGTGGCAAAACATTGAAATACTATCTTCGCCCGGTTTGGAGGGAAGTGTCTTTCAATGGGGGGGGGAGGGTTCTTCCCCGTCATCGCGGGAAAAGCCCCCCCCCACGGGCCGGGGGGGAGGGGGCCAAAACAGGAAAAAATCCCGGCCGGTTTTTTTGCCCTGTGCCGTGTGAACCGCCCAAGGGTGATTTACACTGCGGGTTTTTGTTTGATAATGTTAGGCAAAACAGAGTTTTCCCCGATGAAAATTCTTTTGCTTCCAATCGCAAATTTCGATAAGAACAATGGGGATAAGGGGGCAATTTTCCCTCCTAAACATTTGTATTGTCTGCACGTAAAACGCTTCAAAGAATTGATTTGTCAATCCTTTGTAGACACTAAGTGCCGATAATACTTGAGTAAAATCAGCATCGTCTGAACAACAACACTAATTTTAATTGTAGAAAAAGGAGGACCCTTTTTTTGGTTTTCTTCATTTTTTTATGTTACGTTGGTCCATAAATATTTTGACACTGACAAAAATTTTGGTTTTTGTACCTTTTTAAATGAAAACTATTAGTATGTTATATAAGGACATGGAAATAAAGCCAGTTTTTCGCTTTCATTTGGGGTATCCACATTAAACCCTGTTTTTAAAGGGGCCCAAAAAGTAATTGGCAAATTACATAATTTGTAAATAAAATGTTAATTTCTAATATATTGAAAACCCCTTTTTTTCAAATATATAAGTCTTAATTTATGGAATCATTTCCTCTTTTTAATGCCTCCCACCTTTACTGCAACGGTTTTCAGTTGCTGTTTGTTTATGGGCCTTTCTGTCTGAAGTTTAGTAAGTGAACATGCTGCTCAATTAGGTCGAGATCAGGTGACTGACTTGGCCATTCGAGAATATTTAACTTCTTTGCTTTAATAAACTCCTGGGTTGCTTTGACTTTATGTTTTGGGTTATTGTCCATCTGTTATAAAACGGCAACCAATCAGTTTGGCTGCATTTGGCTGGATTTGAGCACACAGCATGTCTCTAAATACTCCAGGATGTAGACGTATCGATATCCAAATCTACCATAAAGAGAAGACTGCATGAAAGTAAATACAGAGGGTTCACTGTACAGTGCAAGCCACTCATAAGCCTCAAGAATAAAAAGGCTAGATTGTACTTTGCTAAAAGACATCTAAAAAAGCCAGCACAGTTCTGGAAGAACATTCTTTGGATAGATGAAACCAAAATCAACCTCTACCAGAATGATGGAAAGAAAAAAGCATGGCGAAAGTGTGGTACATCTCATGATCCAAAGTATACCACATCATCTGTAAAACACGGTGTATGTGATGGCTTGGGAATGCATGGTTGCCAGTGGCACTGGGTCACTAGTGTTTATTGATGATGTGACACAGGACAGAAGCAGCCAGATGAATTGTGAGGTATTCAGAGACATACTGTGTGCTCAAATCCAACCAAATAGATTAGTCGCATTTCATAACAGATGGACAATGACCTAAAACATAACGCCAAAGCAACCCAGGAGTTTAAATTATGCAAAGAAGTGGAATATTCTTGAATGGCCAAGTCAGACACCTGATCTCAACCCAATTGAGCATGCATTTCTCTTGCTAAAGACTTAAAGGAGTTGTCTCATTACGAGCTTTCAGCCTGTCACTGTCCCTGGTAAGTTGAACTGAGGGGCGTGCTTCTTGGTCTGTCTGTTCTGCTCCCCTCCCCCTCCCATCAGCACACAGGCAGCTACGTAACTTCTATACAGGGGGAGGGGGTTTGCTTCAGAGTTCACCCTGTGTGTGCCTCCCTGGGTCTGTTGCAGGAGAGGGCTGATCTGGGAGTGTAGAGAGGAATATGAAGCTTTTGTGCAAATAGAGCAGAGGGGATGCATGTGTTCCTTATCCCGCTTAGCTTACAAGTCCCCACATCTCCAGCAACAACAAGGGCAGTGTTTACTATACTCAGGTGTGTCCCTAATACAGGAGAACATAAAGTATTCACTTTCCCTGATTTGTTATAGTATTAGTATAGCCCACAGTTCCAAAGGAATATCATGATTATAGTAACAGCGGGGTTCACTGCTGTCACATCTATCTGTTGTAGAGAGCAGGAGGAAGCAGGGACACACGGGGTTAATCCAGCCAGCTCGGACAAAAGACCCCAGAGTCCTCCCTCCCCCCTCCCTCCTCCCCCTCCACTACAGAAGCATTCTGTGTGGAGGGGCTCTCTGCTCCCGACCTGTCTTCAAGGTGAGAGTCATTCAGACCTGACAGCCAGTAAAGATACGGATCAACAGGTCAGCTACTATAGAGATTTGAGAAGCTGATGTAGTAATACAAACAGGGCTAGCTCAAAATCAGTAGAACATTTGTAATGAACATATATTGCAAAGCTGCTTGTTTTTTAAAGATCTTTAAATTAAAACCCAATCATTGTAGCGAGACAACCCCTTTAACTTCAGACAGAAAGGCCAAGAAACAAACAGCATCTGAAAACCACTGCAGAAAAAGGCCTGGCAGAGCATTAAAAATGAGGAAACGCAACATCTGGTGATGGCCATGAGTTCAAGACTTCGCAGTCATTGTCAATAAAGTTTTTTCAAGCAAGTATTAGAAATTAACATTTTATTTGCAATTATTTAATTTGTCCAATTATTTTTGGTCCCTTTAAAAACAGGGTGGCACATGTTAACCCCTTACCAACATTGGACATATGGGTACGTCCTGATGTCGTTAAGGGGCTTTGTAGCAGGATCGCAATGTGAACCCGCTACATAGCCGCCGGGTGTTAGCTGCTAATTGCGCCGCCGCCCTCCTGCACTGTTTAACCCCTTATTCCATCTTTGTCTTGGTGTCTAAATCAATGAGAAATGGTGTCGCGCACCGTTCCTCATTGCATTTGGGACGCAAAATCACGGGCCCCTGATCGCTTAACATGGCAGCTGGAAGCCTTGTGTAGGCTTCCATCGCTGCCATGTTTTCGATTTCCCCACATATACAATGCCTAAGGCTGTAGAAATTATCGTGCCCCCTAGTGGTGAAGAACCCTAAGGGGACTCAAAGTTAAAGTAAAAAAAGTTTTAAAGTGTAAAAAAAATAAAAAAAATATTAAAAGTTCAAATCACCCTCCTTTTACCATTTTACAAATAAAATAATAAAAAAGTTACACATATTTGGTATCACCGCATCCAGAAACGTCCGATCTATTAAAATATAACATCATTTATCCCATATGCTGAACAACGTAGAAGAAAAAAATTCCAAACGCCAAAATTGCATTTTTTTTTGGTCATTTCATGTCACATAAAAATTGGAATTAATTTAATCCAAAAAGCTGTATGCCTTCCAATCTGCTAGCAATAAAAAGTACACTTCAGTCCGCAAAAAATGCCCCCTCACACAACTCTGTAGGTGTTAGTATAAAAAAGTTATTGGTCGCAGAAAATGGCGATGTGGTGCAAATTTCAAAAATAGAAAATGTTTGGAGTTTTTTTACGGTAGCAAAACATAATGGAAATCGTATCTGTTTGGTATTGGCGGATGCGTATCAACCTGTAGAATACAGATAACACATATATCATTTTTACCAAAGAATGAACGCCGTAAAAAAAACTCCCGCAAATATGGCGCAAGTACATTTTATTTTTTCACATTTTGCCCCACTTAGAATTTTTTTTGCCATTTCCTAATATATTCTAAGGTAATATGAATCACATCATTAGAAAGTATATCTTGTCCCACAAAATAAAAGCCCTTATATGTCTATGTAGGTGGAAAAATAAACACTCAGTATTAGTCAGCTTTTCTCACACCGCAGAAAGTTTTAGTGAGACTACGATCTGTAAATGGCTGTCCTCTTTTTCGCCCTTTTTCCTCACTTGGCCTTCTACTGATCACAATGCCTACTGCCTCAGTGTAAAATAGGGACATAATTTGTAGAAGGTCCCCATGATACAGTAGTGAATACAGCTAGTGCCGTATAAACACTCAGTATAATAATAACCTTTATTTATACAGCTCCAACATATTCCTTAGCACTTTACAATTCAGTATTAGCTTTTCCACACAGCAGTAAGGTTCAGTGAGACTGGTATCTGTTTTTTGCGCCTTTTTCTTCAGTTGGCTTTCTACTGAACACAATGCCTAATATCTCAATATAAAATAGGGGCATGTGTTGCAGTAGGGCCCAGTGATACAGAATTGTATACGGCTAGTGCCGTATAAACACTCAGTATTAACTTTTCCACACAGCTGTGAGGTTCATTCAGACTGTTTTTTGTGCCCTATTCCTCAGTTGGTTTTCTACTGAACACAATGCCTAATACCTCAATATAAAATAGGGAAATAAGTTGTAGTAGGGCCCCATGATACAGTTGTGAATACGGCTAGTGGCGTATAAACACTCAGGGCGACATGTATGAATCTCACCGCGTCGGAGCGCACCTTTCCGCCAGTTTTCCGGCGAAATCTGCGCCTGATTTATGTCGGCGCCAGGGCGCGCTCATACATACCATGTAAAGTCCGCCGCGCCTCGCCAGTGTGTGGGGTGTAGTGCGGGACTTAGGCGCAGTGCGGGACTGCGCCTAATATTCGCCGCCCGACGTAGTGCGATCATACATGCGGTGTAAAGTCCGCCGCGCCTCGCCAGTGTGTGGGGCGCAGTGCGGGACTGAGCCTCACATGTATTCAGATTAGAGACAGGCTCGAAAACAGCGAGAAATCATTAAACATGTCCGTGTGAAGTATGAATCAACAAATTGCCTTTATAAAGGCGTCAAACATTCTCTGAAAAAGAGCTCAAACCTACTAAAAAATGCATAAATAAAATCACTTTCCAAAAATCTAGAGCGGCGCTACATCAGGAATTGGGATATAGAGAATTGCCGGGAAATACAGTAATTAAAATTTTTTAAGCTCTTCTCATTGGTCGGAAAAAACCAACAAATCATAATAAAAGCGACAGGGAACCATTAAAACCTATGGAGCAGTATGGACCAATCAACTGCATAGGCGGGACAGTTCAAAATACAGTAAAAATGCAGAAAAGAGCTGATTGGTTAAGCTAGAGGGGGCTTGTCTATCCCGGCCAATCAGCGCGAGTACTTTATCATAGAGTTCTATGGGAAAAGAAATGCAGAGCGAGCTCTGTTTGTGATTTGGCTAACTTAAAAGAGGTGCGGTTATTTGGACCAATGAGAGACCCCCCATATTATTGATCCTTTTTTATAAACACATGGGTACAACTTCTGGAGCCCTTATCATTTGATTTCGGCCGACGTACAGTTTTATTTCAGTTTTGCATTAAGAAAACCCATAAGAGCGTCGGCCGCGCTCTCCCATTGGTCCAAATAACCGCGCCTCTTTAAGGTTAGCCAATCACAAACAGAGCTCGCTCTGCATTTCTTTTCCCATAAACTCTATGAGAAAGTAGCTCGCGCTCTGATTGGCCGGGATAGCCAACCCCCCGCTAGCTCAACAACAGCTCTTTTCTAAATTTTACGTATTTGAAACTGTCCCCTTTGAATTTGATTGTCCAACTTCTCCATAGGTTTAATGGTTCCTGTCGCTCCTATTCTGATTGGTTGGTTTCTGCCGACCAATGAGAATAGCTTAAACAATTTGAATTACCGTATTTCCCGGCAATTCTCTATATTGTAATTCCCGATGTTGCGCCGGTCTCGGCGACAAATGCGTTGTTCGGGATTTAATTGATTTATGTTTTTAGAAGGTTTCAGCTCTTTTTCAGATAATATTTTACACTTAATAAAAATGAGTTTTTTGATCATACTCCATGCCGCATGGCGCTGAGCACCGAGATTTCATTGCCTGATCTTCCATAACTACAATGGGACAAGTAGCTCGCTCTTTGATTGCCGATAAGCCAAGCCCCCGCTAGTTCAACCAATCAGCTCTTTTATGCATTTTTACTGTAATTTTGAAATGTCCCGCCTTTGATTTTGATTGGTTCTAACTTCTCCATAGGTTTGGGAAAGGGTCCCTGCGCTCCTATTCTGATTGGCCAGGATTGGGCCCTCCCCACTTTGCTCAACAATCAGCTCTTTTCTGGCTTTTTACTTATTTTGAACTGTCCCCTTTGATTTTTGATTGGTCAATAGTTCTCCATAAAGGGTTTTTTAAAGGTTAACTGTCGCTCCTATTCTGATTGGCTGGTTTTTTGCCGACCCAAAGAGAATAGCTTACAGACTTTGAATTACTGTATTTCCCGGCAATTTCCAAGATCCTAATTCCTGATATTGCGCCGTTCTAGATTTTTAGAAAGTGTATTTTTGTTTTTTTTTTGAGGTTTGAGCTCTTTTTCTGAGAATGTTTTACGCCTTTATAAAGGCGATTTTTTCGGAATCATACTCCATGCCACACGGAGCTGAGCGCCGAGATTTCTGTTGCGATCTTCTATGTTTCCTCTCACGTTCCGTTCTCGCTTCACTTCGCCTCCGCCGGATCATTTAGACCAGAATCAACTAGGTCTGCCTGTCGGAGCTGGCGAGCGCTGCATTGCGCCGCACTTTGCCGACTCGCGATTGTACATGCCTCGGAGCTTTCGAGCGCGCCGCGTCCCGCCCCGGAACGCCTACACCGCGCCCACGCGCGTAATGCCTAATACCTCAATGTAAAATAGGGGCATATGTTGCAGTAAGGCCCCATGATATAGTAGTGTATACGGCTAGTGGCGTGTAAATGCTCGGTTTTAGCTTTTCCACACAGCAGTAAGGTTCAGTGCGACTGGTATCTGTTCTTTGCGCCCTTTTCCTCAGTTGGTTTTTTTCTGAACACAATGCCTGCTGCCTCAGAGTAAAATAGGGGCATATGTTGCAGTAGGGCCCCGTGATACAATATTCTATACGGCTAGTGGCATATAAACACTCAGTATTAGCTTTTCCACACCGCAGAAGGTTCAGTGAGACTGTCTGTATAATGGCTGTTCTCTTTTAAGCACCCTTTTTCCTCAATTGGCCTTCTACTGATCACAATGCCTAAAACCTCAGTATAAAATAAGGGAATATGTTGCAGTAGGGCCCTATGATACAGTAGTGAATACAGCTAGTGCCGTATAAACACTCAGTATAATAATAACCTTTATTTTTACGCCCAACATATTCCTTAGCACTTTAACAATTCATATTAGTTTTTCCCACACGCAGTAAGGTCAGTGAACTTGTATCTTTTTTTTTCCCCTTTTTTTCCTCTTGGGTTTTCTACTGACACCAGCCTACTGCCTCAGAGTAAAATGGGGGGGGGAAAATATGTTGCAGAGCCCCCGTGAAACGTAGTGAATAGGGCAGGGGCATGAAAAACACTCAGTATTAGTTTTTCCACCAGCATAAGGTTTCATTCAAAAGTATCTTTTTTTTTTGCGCCTTTTTCCTCAGTTGGGTTTTTCTATGCACACAACGCCTAATTCCAATGTAAAATGGGGGCATATTTTTCAGTAAGGCCCCAAGATACTATAATACGGCAATGGGCTTTTGTAAATGCTCTTTTTTAGTTTTTTCCCACACAGCATGAGGTTCATGAGATGGTATCTTTTTTTTTTTGGCCCTTTTTTCCTCATGGTTTTCTACCACCCCAACGCCTAATATCTCAATGTAAAATAGGGGCAATGTTGCAGAAGGCCCCAATAGAGTATTGTATACAACTATGGCGTGTAAAGCTCTTTTTTGGTTTTCCACCAGCAGAAAGGTTTCTTTGAGACGGGTATCTGTTTTTGCACCCTTTTTTTCCTTTCCCCCTCTACTGAACACAATGCCAAATCCCTAAATAAAAATGGGGCAAATTGTAGTAACCCCCCATGATACAGTATTGAATATGGCTTGGGCGTGCTCATTTTGGTTTTCCCAAACACACATTTGGGTTAAAGGCAAGGGTTACCTTTTTTTTTGCGAAATTTTTCTTATTTTGGCTTTCTACTGAACCCAATGCCTGCTACCCCAAAGCAAAATGGGGGCATATGTTGCAGTAGGGCCCCCGTGATACAGAAATTGTAAACGGCTAGTGGCGTATAAACGCCCCAGTATTTGTCAGCTTTTCCCACACACGCGGGAGGGCTATCTGTATGGGCCGTTCCTCTTCCTTTTTTTTGGGATTTCCCCCTGCCCTCCCTTGGACACGGTATCTGCGTGACGGAAACCCACATGACTACGCCCGCCCCCCCTCCATGCTCAGCCTTAGTCTGGTCTTCCTAGAATGGTAACGGGACACCACCAAAGCGAGGGAGATCAGGGGGGGGTTTTCTATGAGGGGCACCCCCCGTCCACCCCTGAGCAGGTTTGATGGGCTGCCGGGTCGCCCGACCCGGGTTACGCCCAAAAAGTGTCGCCCCCCCCGGGTTATAAGCAGAGGCCGGTCCCCCTTCCGTCGCTTTACACAGTATGGCCGGCGATATTAGCTTTGCGCTCGCTCACTCGCGTTCTCGGGAACAGGGGGAAACGATAAAACGGGAAATTTGAAAACTGGGAAACCCGGGGAAAACGCATTCATCACTTACAAAAAACACCCAACCCTTTTCCTCAAATGTTAAAAACCTCTTTGAACCTTCCGAACGCCAAAGGGAAAAAGTAAACACTAAAAATATTTCCTAGTCTAATTTAAAAACCCCTTTTTTACCCCCAAAACGAAAAGGGAACCCGGGGGGTGAAAGTTATAAACAGATTTCTATTTTTGTTTTCGTTATTTTATTTTTTTTTGGTTTTTGGGTTTGGGGCCCGGCTGCCGAGGGAAATGGGGGAGAGCGGGGCACTTATTTGAAAAGGGCGGAGAAGCCCCGGTTTGGGGGTCTTTTCAGCCAGGGGAGGAAAGAAAAGCAAAGGGTCCGGGGACCTTCGGGGCATTTCCCCAAAGGTTTAGCGGAGTGAATTTGGGCCCCCGCCCACAAAGCGGGACCGGGTGCGGGGGAAGGGCAACCCCTTTTGGCCCCTGTGGGGGAGGGGGGGCCCGGGCAGCCCTGCCGGGGGGGAAAGGGGGAGGGAACTGCCATTTTGTTTCTGCCTAGCCCTCGCGTCGGGTCCCGTGGAAGGGGCAAACTTTGGCTCCCCCATTGCCGAAATTTTCCGTGCCCGGGGAAAGGTGAGGTGGCCGCAGCGGGTGTATGGAGGGGTTTGGGGGGCAAACCCTGCCACTTCCCCGGGCGCACACCATGCCTTTCTTTAAAACTTTTCCCCCAAAGGCTTCCCCCTCCCCAATGCCCTTATAAGGGGCGGCCACAACCTGATACCTGCTGGCCCGGCCAGTGTCGCAGTGCTGTGATGGATGACCTCCGCAGTGCCGGCTATTGATTGCTGTGCACTTACCGGGGATCGATCAGGTGATCAGAGGTGCTGGGAAAGAGGCTGCTACCAACATTTGCCTTCCATTCATCGGGGAAAAACCATTGCCCCATAACAAGCCCTCGTTAAAAGTCCCCGGGTCATCTACTGCAGCCATGCACTGGTGATTAGACTGCACCTACTCCATTGAACAAGCGATCAGATTCATAACATATTATGGAGCAGCTGAACAGATTAATATTTGATCCCTTTTGGGGGAAAAATGCAGTAGAACTTTTCCCTTCAAATTTTTCCCTTCCCCCTTATTCTGGGTTAAGGAATTTGGTGATAGTCCTCTCTCATATAAAGGGGACCATCATTGATGAGACCACCTAAGAAAATCCTTAAACCCGAATAATGAATTTAAATACAAGTTCTTTCAAATTTTACTAATGACCGCTCCATTCACCTGTCGGGAAAGCTAATGCGGGAGGCACGTATATGCAGAGAGCTCGCTCTGCCAATGCAAAATGAAAAAAGCCAGAAATACAGCGTCCCACTGATAATGATATAATGGATATAGGATGGCAAGCCAGCATGCGTTAAAAGAAGGAGTATCTTTTATTAGTAACAAAGTAGTAAAAAGTCAATTTTAGTTCCAGTTTCAATAGTGCAACATACCACTCGCCGTGCTCAACAGTGTGCAGTCAGGTATTCCTCTGGCAAGATCTGTTCCTAATGCTGAGAAGCAAAATCAGAACGGCAATGTATTTGGTAATGGTCTTCGTTTACCTTTGCTTTAGGTTGTGTCCACACGGCATATGTAACATGCTGTCGGATTCTGTTTAAGAACCCGGCTGGTATTTTATGGTCCTTTGCATGGTATTGGGGGACGGTTCTGTCCGGATTCGCCCATCCTAACCATCGAATCGCACACGAAAATCTGGACTAAAGATTGTGTATGTTCTTAGTTTCTCTGAACCCCCGTTGGCTGAAAATAGTGTAGACTACTGAAAGGATTCTCTATTCAAGTCTATGCGGGTATTTTAAGCCTGTTTCCAAATCCGCAAACGGTCTGAAAATCCGACCAGTAGACCATGCCGTGTGGACGGACCCTTAGGCAAATGTTAACACGGTTTTTCACGCCGAAATTTGCGGGGGGGAGGATTTCGTCACAATTCGGCGGTGCCATGCAGGGGGGGGGGGGGGGGCCCCCTGGCCCGGACATTCATTATTACGGTGCGTATCCCCCCGGATAATTGACATGTCGCTTTTTCCCCCGTTCGCCGATTTCCCCGTGGGGAGAGGGGCGGAATCTATAGTGTTTAGGAAAATTAACCCGAATGATGGGACGGATTTCACCGTATTTCGGCAGCACGGGGAAAAATACGAACTGAAACCCTTTCCCAAAAAAATCCGGAAAACTTGCCTTAAGGTTTATAGCTAATAAATGTAATTGGGAAACCCCTTTAACATGCCTAGTACCATGGCAGATGTGGGGATATACCCGGGCTACCTACCACTAGTCCTGAAAACGGGACTAGGTTTGTATTGTATAGCCATTTTTTAGCTGAAGTAATTATACCCTTAAAAATATCCCTCTTTTTTAATTTTTACACCCAAAATTAAATGTCTCTTTGTAAAAAAAAAAATGCATGATTTGGGGAAGTGAAAGAAATGATTCATGACTTTGCAAATTTTTCCAAATTAAAAAAGTTATGTGCCATGTATTTGTTTTCTGCCCCCGGAGTAAATTTTGTAAAACCCCTTTAGCTGCCATGACAGCTGCAAGTCTATTGGGGTATGTTTGTACCAACTTTGCATATCTAGAGGCTGGACTTTTTGCCCATTTTGCCCATTTTTGCTGTCTGGTTAGTTGGGGAACATTTGTGAACAGCAATTGTAAAGTCCTGCCACAAACTCTCAATGGGATAGTTTGACTGGGTGATTTAAACACATGAAAGTTTTTGTTTTAAACCTTTCCACTGGCTTTGGCGGGTTTTTTTGGGGCTTTGTCGCTGGAAGGTGAACCTTCCCAAAAGTCTAATTTTTGCCCCCTTAATAGCTTTTCCTCCAGGATTGCCTTGTATTTAGCTCCATCCAGCTTCCCAGCCCCTGCTGAAGTAAAGCTTGGGCTATTTTTTTTTTTAAAAAAAACCTAACCCTGCAATACGCTTTGCCACAACTTTATCCCTGAGCTGTCTGTTTCTTGGTTTTCGTGTTTTGTTCTCTAACAAACCTTTGACGCCTTCACAAAACAGCTGTAGTATTACTGGAAACTGACCACAGATGTACTTATTTACTAATTAGGTGCCCTTCTAAAAAGGCCCACACTGGATTTTATTAAAGGGATCCGTTTAAAGGGGGCTGAATAAATGTGCAAATCGTGGGGGTATATAACCACTTTCCTGCTCCTAATCGTGGGGGGTATGTATATCCAGCCTGCCCGCACGCTGACGTGGGGGGTATTTACCCGCCCGCCTGCACGCAAAACTGGGGGGTATGTTTAAAACCAGCCCGCTGACGCTAATCGTGGGGGTATGTATCCCAGCCTGCCCGACGTAGATCTGGGGGGATGTAACCAGCCTGCCTGCACCTAATCGGGGGGTATGTTACCCAGCCTGCCTCACGTAGATCGTGGGGGGGGTTTGTTACCCCGCCTGCCTCACCTAGATTTGTGGGGGGTAGTATCCCAGCCTGCCCCCGCAAGGGGTAGATCGTGGGGGGGGGGTACCCACCTCCCCGCACGCTAGACGTGGGGGGTATGTTACCCAGCCGCCGCAGCAGATGGGGGGGTAGTTTTTCCACCCCGCCTGCACGCTAGATCGTGGGGGTTGTTACCACCTGCCTGCCGCTAGATGTGGGGGTAGATACCCCGCCTGCCTACGTAGATCGGGGGGTATGTTACCAGCCTGCCTGCCGCTAGATCGTGGGGGGATTTACCCAGCCCGCCTGCACGCTTATTGGGGGGGATGTAACCCAGCCCCCTGCACCTAGATCGTGGGGGGTATTTTAACCCGCCTGCCTGCACGCTTTGGTGTGGGGGGTATGATACCCGCCTGCCTGAGCTAATCGGGGGGGTATGTTACCACCCGCCCCACCTAGACGTGGGGGGGTTTTTACCAGCCGCCTGGCCCAATGTGGGGGGTTGTATACCACCTGCCCGCACGAGATCGTGGGGGGGGATGTATACCCCCTGCCTGCACGAGATGTGGGGGGATGTTACCAGCCGCCCGCAGCTTTTCGTGGGGGGTATGTTACCCCGCCTGCCTGCACGCTAGATCGTGGGGGGGATGTTACCCAGCCGCCGCACGCTAGATCGTGGGGGGGGGGGTTAAAACCCCGCCGCCTGCACGCTGATCGTTGGGGGGATGTTACCCGCCGCCGCAGCAGTCGTGGGGGGGATGTTACCCACCTGCCTGCACCTAGATCGGGGGGGGGTATGTATACCCAGCCTGCCTGCAGCAGTCGGGGGATAACGGACAGTGCAAGGGGTTGTAATCCCCGGGGGTTAATGTGGGCGAAATTTAGGTGGTACGTGACTGAATAGTTTTGTATCCCCCTTTTTTGTAGAGGGGTTTCCCTTCCCTGTAAAATTGGGCAGTTTAGGGGGGTTGTCTGCTGCGGGTTTAACGTGAGGGGCTTGCTGGCCCTCCCCTTTACCATGGGGGGGTCTCTGCGGGAAAATGAGGGTGGGGGGGGGTTGGGTAATTTAAAGGAATGTGCAGATCCCCTGCTTTTTCCCAAAGGCGGTATCACTTTTAACTTTAAGGCTGGGCTATGAATCACTTTTTTTTCCCAAATTACATCAGGGGGAGAAGAAGGGTTTTTTTTTTGGGGGAAATTTCCTTTAAAAGGGGTTTTTGGGGCCCGGGGCTCCCAAATTACATTGGGTTTCGGGGGTCTTGCTTTTTTTTAACCCCCCTTTCCCGGGGGGGCCCGGGGTTTTGGGGCCTTGACGGGATCCCCATTTTTTTAAAAATTTTCGGGTTGTTTTTAAAATGGGGGAAGGAATAATTTTTTTGCATTTTAAACCTACCCAGGGTGATTCAGAGCGGGTTTTTCCCCGGGGGACACATTGGGGGCTTTAAGAAAAGTGGGGGAAATTTTTTTGGCCCCAAAAAATGTTTGGGTTTTATTTGTGAAAAATTATAAAAATTTATGGTAAAAAAATTTACCAAAATTTCAAATTTTAAAAAAAAATTTTTCGGGCTTTGTAAGGAAGGATGGTTATTCCACTCAAAATAGTTTTTAAATTTGCATCTCCCCATAGGGTCGGGCTTTTTGGTTTGGGGGCATTTTTTTTTAAATTTTTTTTTTTTTTTTTTTTTTTTTAAGGACTTTTTGGGGGGGGGCTTATAAATTTATTTAGTAATTTTTAAAAAGTTTTAAAATTTTTCAAAATTTTCAAAAAAAACCAAATTTTTTTTGGGCCCCCAAGTCCATTTTCTAACGGGGACTTTGTTTGACTGTATGTTAGTTACCCCCAAAAATTGCCTATCAAAGAAAATTTACACCCTTAAAGTTTTTCAAAACGCTTTTTTAAAAAAGTTTTTTTAAAACCCCCATTAGGGGGTTTTACGGGGGAATTTTTAAAGCAAAGTGGAAGGGGGGAAATTTTTTAAAAAATTTTTATTTTTTTTTGCAGTTTTTTAAATTTTTTTATACATTTTTGGGAAAAGGGAATTACGGAAAATTTTGTTTGGGGGGGGAAATGCAACTTTAAATTTAATTCCCCCAGTTTTCTGCCTTTTTCGGGGAGTAATCCCTTTTTGGGGCCCAAAGGGGGAAATTTTTTGGGGTTCAACCACAACCCCCGGTTTTTGGGGGGGGCATTTATTGGATTTTTGGGGCCTCTTTTTCCCTTTACAATTTTTTTTTTTTTGGGGGCCATTTTTTTTGCGACACCCTAAGGTTCCAAAACAAAATAAATCCCCCTTTAAAAAGCCCCCAAATTTTTGGGGAACTACGCACCCCTTAAAGGGGAAAATATCCGGGGGGGCAGTGGTATATCAAAAACCCCACAGGGGGGGTTTCAAAAAATTTTTTTTTGCTTTGGGTTTGGGGGAAAATAAAAAAAATTTTTTTTTTTTCCCAATAATCTGGAAATTTTTTTTGGGGGAAAAATTTGTTTTTTTTTTAAAAGGGGAAATTTTTGGGGGGAAAAAAACCCAAAAAAATTTGTTGTTACAAAATTTTTCTTAAAATTTTGGGGGCCAATCCCCTTACTTGGGGGTTGTAAATTTTGGGTTTGGGGGGGCAGGGGCGGGGGGGGTTCCCAAGGGGGGGGAGTGCTTTTTTTGGGGTTTTTTTGGCGCACAGAAAATTGGGGGGGGATGGGCTTTTTCCAAAACCCCCAAAAGTACAAAAAACGGGTAAAAAATTTTTTCCGGGGAAGTTTCCCCTTTTTTTTGGTTTTAAACCCCCTGGGGATCTAATCAAAGGGGGGTTTTTTTGCTTTTTGGGGCCCCAGGTTTTCCCCATAGTTTTTTTTTTTTTTTTTGGGCCTTTTGGGGGGTTTTTTGGGAAAATGGGGGGGGGAAACGAATTTTTGGGGCCTTTTTTTTTTTGGGGTTTTTTTTTTTTTTAGTTTTCGCCTTTACGGGGAAAAATGACTTTAATTTTTAATATGGGGGTGGGTTTAACAATTAAATAAATTAAAAATTTTTTATTTATTTTTTTTTATTTTTTTTTTATTTTTTACACAATGGGAAAGCGAGTTTTTTAAAAAAAGTTGGGGGGTTTTTATGTTTTTCTTATTTTTGGACAGCCATGGGTTTTTTTAATTTTTTGGCATATGGGGGCGGCTTGGGGGGGTTTTTGTTTTTTACGGTGGGTTTTGATTTTTTTAAGGTCCTTTTAGGGGGGGGATGCTTTTGATCACTTTTTTTTAAAGGGGTTTTTGGGAGGCTTTTTTTGTAAAAAATACGCATTTTGGTAGGGGGGTTTTTTTTTTTTTATTTTTTTTAAGCGGGTAAATTTTGGGGGTTTATAAGGGAAATGCTATTTTTTATCGGGGCAGGAAAAAGGGCGTTTCGGGCGTTTCCCCCATTTGTATTTTTTTTTTTTAATGTTTTAATGTTTTTACACAAAAAAACATTTTTTTTTGGAAAGGGGGGAAAAACCCACTTTTTTGGCTTCCCCGGTTTGAGGGGGCCAAAATTTTTTTTTTATTTTTCGGGTTTATGGAGCTGTTAGGGGGACTTTTTTTTTTTTGGGCGGGAGGGAGGGGAGGTTTTTTTTTTTGGTTAAATTTTTTTGGGGGGGGGGGGGACTTTAGGGGATGGGGTTTTTTTTAAACCCTTTTTTTTGGAAAAAAAAAAGGGGGTGGGGGAAAATACGGGCAAACCCTTGGCCAGGGTTTTTTTTTTTTTTTTTTAGCGGTTCCCCGGGGTTCCCGGGTACCCGGGGACAAGTTATTTTTTACTTTTGGGGGGTTTGGGACCCGGTTCCCGGTGAATCCCAAATTTTTATGTGGGGTTTTTTTTTTTGGGGAAAGGGCAAAAATTTTTTTTGGGGAAAAAAAAGGGTGTTTTTATTGGGGGGTTAAAAACAATATTTAGGGGCATTGGGTTTAATCTTTTAATAGCCGGGGAACTTTTTTCTTTTTTTCCGTATACGAGCTGGGAAAAGGTTTTTTTTTTTTTTGCGGGAAATGAACTAAAGGTTTTTAAATTTGGCATAAATTTGGGGATTTTTGATTTTTTGGGGGTTTTTTGAGGGGCTTTTTATTTTCCTTTTTATGGGGGGGGTTGGGTTTGGAAAAAAATCGAAAATTCGGTGATTTTTTTTTGTTTTTTTTTAGGGGTTTTCCCCGCCCGGGGTTAATTTTAAACAGGGACGGGGATTTTTTGGGGTGGGGGGGAGGGTTTACGCACGCGGCGATACCAAAATGGGTACTTTTTTTTTTTTTTTGATTTTTTTTGGGGGGCAAAAGCTTTTGTAAAGGGCTTTGTACGTGTTTTTTTTTTATTTTTTGGGGTTTGGGGGTTTTTAATTTTTTTTTTTACACTTTTTTTTTTTTTAACTTTTTCAAAAATGTTTATTTTTTTCCCCGGGGGGGAAATTTTGGGGCATAAAACGATTTTTTCGGGATCTTTTCATGAAATTTAGGAGATCGGCATCCCAGCTTTTTGGGCTGTAGGGGTTTGGGTTTTCCAGGGGGAAAAGGTCGGGTTACGCAATAAAAATTTGCATTTTTGGGGGCTTCTTTGGTCACCGGGGAAAAACCGGATGCTGTCTTTTTCAGCTTTTCCGGGGGGGGTCGGGGTGGGGAAGACGGAAAGGGCGCTAAGCGCTTTAAAATTGCGCCGGATCACGGGCGGGGGGGCCAGGGGAGGGGGGAAAGGGGTTTGGGACCACGATTTTCAGACATCGGGGGGTTTTTAATCCCGGGGCCCGGGGGGGTTTAAATCCGGCCGGGGGGGGAGGGCCGGCTTTGATGCCAGCGGTTTTAAAACCCCGGGGTTTTTTTTTTGCCGCGATTTTTGGCGCGCCCCGGGCCTGTGAGCGGGGCGGGGGGATCCCTTTGGGACTTATTCATACGGAAATTTTTGGGGGGGAAACCCCAAACCCGGGGCCCGGGGGGTAGGGGTTTTAGGGGCAAATTTTCGGAAAGGGGTTAAAAGATGGAGCGTTATCCCCTTTTGTTTACAAAATTTTTTTGGGTGGGTTTAAAGCCCAAACCTCTCCCTACGGGGGAACATTTGACTAGGGGGGGGTGGGGGGATCACTTTCTTCTGTGTTTTTATCAGCTGCACAGGAGCTTGCTTCCTACTGAAAACTTAACCCTGTAGCTTTTGGTTAAGGGATTGCCCAGTAAAAAATTCAACTTTAGGAGGTATTATATAGATCTATATCTATCAGAGGGAGGTTTTTTTTTTTCCCCTTCCGGGCACCTTCAAAACCTATCCATTACCAATGTCCTCTAGTGGACTCTGCTTTGAGTAGCAAAACTGAAAGGTGTCTTTTTTGTTTGAACAGTCTACAGCCTGAAGCTAGCTATGAAGAGCAGGCTCTGCGAAAAAGATCAGAAAGCCCCCTGGCCCTGGTGGATCTTGGCTGATGAACTCCTGCATTTAGTCCTTCAAGGACCCTGATGCTGGCAATTGAAATTCCAAACATTTCCTAGTAGGCAGGTGATTTTGGGAAATTCAAGTGTCAGCATGCAAACAGCAGCAATGTTGAACACATGTGCAGATTAGTACAGTGTGGGGTGTGGGCCATGCTGGCACTGTTGTTTCACATCAGCTGCCTTACGTAGAGGAACTAAAAGTGCAAGCATTCCACAGCAGCACATGTTAAATGCATTGGTATGTAGTAGTCGGGTTTTATTCAGCAATTGGGAGGGGGAGGCAGGGTGACCAGCTTTCTGTGATGGGGCCGGCATACAGGTAGTCACAGGCTATGGAGCACTTGCATAGGTATGGTGGTGGTATGGTGCATCACTCGATCTGTGTGACCTTGGCACACTGTCATGCCCTATAAGTCCTCTGTTGGTATCCAGCAGGCAGTCGGAACGTCTCAAGTCGGAGACTGTAGTTGGAGGCCATTAAAAAATCTTCTCTTCTTAGAATCCCACTATACTCGTAAGCTTGCAGCACAATTTATTCTAGCTTAAATTTATTCTTTCCTACACATCGACATTTCGGTGTATACGCCGACTGCTCTGCTTCTGAAAAGATGCCGCAGAGCCAGGCACCGTACCTCCTGTAGTCTGGTTTGTGCCCGCTGTGGATTTCTAGATAGGCATGTGCTTCCTATTCTACACAGGAAGGCAGAAGATGGCTGTCAGGGCTTAAAGGGAATCTGTCAGCAGTTTTTATTTTATTTTTTTACTCATTAAATCAAGCCCCTGATCCATATTCTTTTCCTCTGTCGTTATTTCCTGATTGTGTAGATTTTCTATTTCAGCCGTCTATATATGATTGTGGGGAAGACATTCTTGCTTGCACTTCTTTAAACAGCAGTCAAGGGTACTTTACAGCAGCTTCTATGCCCATAGGATTCTTAAGACAGGGTTCTGTCATAGACGTTATAGGAGAGTTTTCACTGTGGGGGGGGGAGAGGGGGAGCTGGTGAACCTTTTGGGTGGTTCTGTGTTATCTGTAAACAATGGTGTTTTTCCTTTCAGTTTGACCCCGCTGTTACTGATAATGAGCACAACTCTGAAAAGCTCTCTAACAGAAAAACAGGAAGGGATCAGATTAGGCTTGTGGCCAAAGTGAAAACTGCAGGGCTTTT